>JAAALK010000283.1:60476234-60500572 GCA_019279435.1 Zizania palustris
CAGGCTTAGACAGTGTTGGGCTTCGGGCCGAAGGCTGTCGGAGGCTGACGTCATTTGGCCCCTGTTCAAGGGAAACTTATTCCCCCAAAAGTAGCCCCTCGCTTGCAGGCCTTCGGGACGAAGGGGTGCGTGCGCCCTTGGGGCAAATGACAGAAAATTACAACTTCAGGGAAAAAAGGCCTTCAGAGCTTGGACCGAAGGTGGCTTCGAAATGCGCAGGTAATAAATGCCTGCGTCAGCTGTCAGAATGACCTCGGGGAGATCAACTGACCCGCAACGGCTATAAAATCGACCGTTACTGTGCGCCAAGCCGCTTCGCCTCGCTGGAGGCCCACCTACCAGCGGGTTCGGCCCACGAACCGTCAGGATTTTTACCACCTATAAATAGGGGTTTACCGCACACGGCTTCGGCACGCTTCTCATTTGCTTTCTTCTCAATGCCTTGCATCCTTCGCTCTCTTCTCCTCCTTAGCTTCGCGCGAAGCACCCCTCGCCAGCTTTAGCCCCTCGCGCCGAAGCTCCACAAAATGCCGAAGAAGGTTGCTTCGAAGGCCTTGGCCTTGTGCTCAAGCTCGAGCTCCGCCCAAGCGCAGGCAGCGGCAGCTGCGGCAGCAAAGCCTGCACCGAGGTGGTTGGGGCCAAGGGACCTTCGGTCTCCATCCGATAAGTTTGAGCAGACACTGGAAATGAGAGCCTCGATCTCCACAGAGGAGTCCATCCGGAGGGCCTGCGAGGGAAGGATTGCTGCGAAGATTCAACTTAGAGCTCCGGAGAAGTCGAAGGCCATACCGAGGCCTTGAGCTGACGAAGTGGTGCTGTTCGAAGCCTTCTTCGAAGCCGGCCTCGGACTACCGGTGGTAGGGATGTTGAGCGAAGTCCTGAGGGCTTACAACCTCGAGCTTCCTCAACTCTCGCCCAACGCCGTGGCGAGGCTTGCTGTGTTTGAGTGGGCCATGAGGGCCGAAGGTTGCGAGGGCCGCGCAGACGTCTTCGTCGCCCTTCACGACGCCAACTGCCAACCGAAGCCGAGGGAGGGTGCAGACCGCGTCAAAAGGGCTTTGGCCTTCGGCAGCGCCAACTTCCAGCTTCGGAAGGAGTACCAAGATGCCTTCCCGGCGAGGGCTGCCAACAACAAATGGTACTCGAAGTGGGATCAAGAGTGGTTCTACGCCTCCGTCGGCGCGAACTCTCCCCTTCGGAGTACCAATGCCCTTATCTCTTATCGGCGTGAAGGCGTGGTGAAGACCAGCCCCGACACCCTTCGCTCGAGGATCTCGCTCCTTCAGTGGGTGGCTGCGAAGATGAGCATGAGGGACCTCGCGGAGGAGTTCATCACCCTCCGGCTCAGCCCCCTTGCGCGCTCTTGGCCGGAGGGGCTCTTTCAACCTTCGGGCCGAGGGGGTCTGAACGAAGTGGCATTTGAACGCCTCGGTAAGACTTCGAAGCTTTTGCACTTTCATACTTCGCTGAGAACTTTATTCTGACTTGTATCTTTATGAAGCTACTCTTGAAGTGAGGACTCCGGAGGAAGCCATCACGGCGGCGGAGCGCGTTGTTGGGACCCCGACACCAGGAGCAAGCCCAACGTCTTGCACTGGTGGGGACTTGGGAGCATTAGAACAGGGTGTGGACCCTGCTTGGCTTCGAGGAGGTCCAGGCCCTGCCAGACTTCTCCCACCTCGCAGCTTCGACCACCGGCTCTAAGAGGAAAAGGGGGATGACGAGGAGCCCGAAACTTCGAGGGTTCGGCTGGAGGTCCCCGCGACTGAAGCCTCTACTCCGGAGGAGGCAACGGCCGCGGACCCTCAAACAGAAGCGGAGCCAACAAGTGCTCCGGCAACGGCTACCAAGGTGGTAGCGAAGGCCTCGACTGCGATGGCTTCGGGCGTGGAGGTCGACGCGCGGCTTCGCAACAAAGGGATTGGGGGGCACACATTGACCCCTTTACCTTCGAAGAAATCTCCGACGAAGGTGAACACTTCAAACATACTTCTCTTTTATATGTGGATATTGACTTGAACTCTTTTGCAGAAGACGATGCCGGTGTGAGGCCCACTGTGTCGAAGCCAGCGGAGGCTCCGACAGCAGCAACAACAGCTCGGAGTCCGAAGAAGACGGAGGCGGCGGCCGCGACGAAGGGGACCTTCGAAGCGACGAGGAAGTCCAGGTGGTGGACCAAAGCCCAGCTTTGCCGAAGCCTGCGCCAGTGGTTGCGGCGGAGGAAATCGCTGAGCCAGGGCGCACGCCTCGCCAGCTCAGCCTTTGTCGTTGGCACCTCCGCCTCTGAAGGTGTAGACCTCCTTAGGCTCCTTGTAATTCTTAGTTGTAGGCTTGTAAAAACTTATCAGTTTATTAATATAAATGCGGGGGTGTTTTATACCTGTCCAGGCTCAGTCTCCGAATGTTGACTTCGAAGTACTTGAGGATTCTGAAGAACTTCTCCAATTGTGGGCGGTCCTCGAGGTAGCTAGGTCCGAAGGCCCCCCTCGGTTTAAACTTCTGAGGGGACCTAACGGCGAAGCCATCCCCGAAGTAGTTTAGGATCTGTGGCTATTGTGAAGACGGAGTCCTTTCGGAGTTCTTCATCCTTGCCAGACTTAAGTGACATCGTAGTAAACTCACATAGCGAGGGGGTATAGCCTTCGCAAACGGTCTTGGCAGGCGATGAAGCCTTAGACTTCTCTGCCTTCGACACGGCACCGCCTGCCTCGCAGACTTGGAGCGACCTGCAAAATAGAAGACGAGGTATGCGGGCTTCGCGACATGGACGAACCGGACGTGGGAGAGCAGGCTCTGACGAGGCTTCGTCCAGCCGAGGGGGCCCTGGCCGAAAGAAGGGCAAGCGAGGTCTAGGGCCTCGAGCTCGCTTTTTCTTAGGCTTAGACACAGACTATTCGTAATTTTGTTTTCGAAGTTTGTTTGTAACATACTTCTCAATTATCATTCAATGAATGAGATTTGTTGTATTTGCATACTTCTTCTGCATGCTTCACATGGTTTAATGGCTTCGAACGTTTTAGCTTGTCACGCTCGTACTACGCATTACATTCGCACACTTCGCATACATGCTTCCCCCTTGCTCGTGGCAGCTAGGGACTTAGTCATTTGCTGGTGTGGGCAATAAAAAATGCGAAGGGGTGCGCCTTTTTGGCGGCTTCGGATGCTTATAACACATCGGGCGAAGGCCTCTTTTGGGCTTCAAACGTGTTAATTTGGGTCGAAGCAAGGCTTCAGCGTAGCCAAATTAACCGAAGCATGCTTCGGCATGCTTGGATTTGGATATTGTGCGTGAGCGAGGCTCTGAAACACACTTAGTTTTTAAGCGAAGCATGACTTCAAGATGCTTTAATTCTTAGATTAGATCACGTCACACGAAGTGAGGCCTCGGTGCGTGTTCAGATAGCGAAGCAAGGCTTCTTGAACTTGGTCCTGTAGTGAAAAGGATATTTGGTGTGGATTCACCGAACCTGTGATAAGTTGAGCCACCTTCGACTCTGAGCCACCTTCGACTCTGGGTCACCTACGACCCTGGGCCACCTACGATCCTAGGCCACCTTCGACCCGGGGATGCATCAGGCCGGAACCTGGAATCCCGGACTTGCCGAGCCGTCGCTCGGAAGTCTCAAAGCCCACTGCTACGGGCCCAGAGGCGCTGTGTAGCCTTCGGAGGGATGCTCCGGATTTTGTAAAGCGAAGCAAGACTTCGAGTTTTAAATAAGGCGAAGCAAGGCTTCGGGTTTTTGATAAGGTGAAGCAAGGCTTCGAATTTTTGGAAGGAAACAAGTCTTCGATTTCAAAACGTGAAGCATAGCTTCGGTTTTAACACGCAAAGTGAGGCTTCGACTTTTAACGAGATGAAGTGAAAGTTTGCTTTAAAGGCGAAGCAGGGCTTCGACTTTAAGGCGAAGCAAGGCTTCGACTTTAAGCGAAGTAGGGCTTCAAATTTTTATTTAATGTAATTGCAGATTGGTACATCGAAGAGATGCTTCGGTAGTGTACATACCTCGTAGCCCCTGGGACTTTGACGGCCTTCGACATATGAAGCGGAGCTCCTTGCTGGAGGGTGAGCTACGAAACGCGAAGAATGGAGGAAGGCGAAGAAGGCCTTCGAACTGCACCTGAAGCCTCTTGCAGGGGGGTGCGCGAAGCTAGAAAACTTCGAAGCTCCCCCTTAAGCGCACTTCGAATTGCAGACTGTGGCAGAGAACTTAGCTTTTAGGACTAAGGTCCCCACGGACGGCGCCAACTATTGTAGCAATTGTTTTAGCTACAACACAGGTTTGTATATGTATATATGGTGTGTAAAATGAACCTCGAAGGGTTCTCTCAGAGGAAGAAAGGATTTATACTAGTTCGGACCTCCCCTAGGGGATAATATCCCTACGTCCAGTTGTGGTGGATTTGGCATGGTATGCCTCAGTGTGGTATAGTGAACTTCAGGGTGGCCCTGGAGAAGCTATCCTGTTACAAGGGCTTGGCCCTGCTTTTATAGGCACGCAGGCCAAAGGAAAGGACCAAAATGCCCTCTATAAGTCCTAGGCTCATAGGGGCAGAAAGGGAAAAAAGAGCTAGCTACTATACAAAAGTGCTTTACAGCTTACAGACGTGTCAGACAACGTCACATCTTTGACCAGCTAAACGATATACTAGGGGCAGAGGGGCCCCTGGTATGGCTTCTACACTGTAGCGAGGTGTAAATATCTTCTGGATTCGGAGTTTGGGACCGAAGCTCTTCAGGCGAAGGCCGCAGGGAAGGCTTTGAAGTACACTCCGAAGTGGGCTTCGAAGTATACTCCGACGAGGCTCCGAACAGGGCTCCGAACTGGGTTCTCGGAGACCTAGCTTTGAATTGGCTGGAAAGGGTCCGGAGACTGGCTCTGAGGAGCTCCGAAAGAAGCCCGAAGGTTAACTCCAAACGAGGCTCGAATGCTAACTCCGAATATGGCCCGGAGGCTAACTTCGAAGTTAGCTTGAGACTTAGCTTCTAGCAAACTTTAAGAGATCTTGAGGGCTTCGCTCCGGAGGGCTCCGAAGGGGTTCGGGGGCCTCGCTCCAGAGGGCTTCGAGGAGGACCTTGGGACTTGGAAACAACTTCTTCAGAAGGAACAAGCTTCGACAGTGTTAGCTTCGGGCCGAAGGCTGTCGGAGGCTGACGTCATTTGGCCCCTGTTTAGGGAAACTTATTCCCCCAACAATGATCAACCTAATTCCTACCAACAATCAAAGAACAAACACGAACAAGATAAAATCAATCTAAATTGTAAATAAAAAATAAGCTCACAATATGAAGTTGGAGTCCCGTAACAAAAAACAAGTGGTCTAGCCAACACACATGTTCTAAAAAATAGCAGTATCTAACTTTAATCTAATCTAAAACCCTTTGTTTCTGGCTGTGCTAAAGCGTATAAATAGGGGATGACGACTTGGAGAGGTCTAGGTCAGTTACAAAGTTACAAGTATGTTTCTAACCCTAAGACGGGTTTTTTGGACTCAACTTGATACATAACTCATTGGACCGAAATAGAACGAAGCAATACTGTTTATAGAACATGTCTCTGTAGTAAAACATGATTTACGATTAATTATAGATGTGAGGCCAGCTTATTTGAAAATAGACTTAATAAACTTTTCATGCTGTACTTAAACACCCAAATCGGAGTTGAGATGAAATCGTGGCAATAGTCAGTGACAGTGATATATAAACAATTTCTAAAAATTATAATAACATGTGAGTAATAAGGATGACTTAGATTCTATCCCTTAATACCTCCATACATATGAATGACACCTAAATAAATATAAATGCATTTCTATTGTTAGGTAGCGTCATGTTCTCAATTAAAGCAAATTGGAGTGTGGCAAGAAACGAGTTCACCTCGCGATGTGAGCACCGGTTGTATCCCTAGGTATCATGGTCACATCATCACATGCATTATGTATTATCTAATAATCTAATATGAACTTTATTTGTTTGTAGTTGTGATATCGAACACCAAAACATTATAGTGTGATCTTCGGTAACTTTGTTTTAAGGATTTACATATCACATTTGAGGTAATGACAGATATAACCACCACTATGGTTGCATTATAAAGGAAACAAAAGTATAGTGAATATGGTAGGGGTTTGACATCAACCATGATGATGGTTTCTAAGGGAAGAGTGGTGGTTTCAAGGACTTCGTTGTATACTTGTATATCATTTAAGTGTTTTAATTATAGTTTTTAAAATATACGATCAACAACTTGCAACACAGTGTTTTTTATCTATCTTAGAAAACAACAAACATCGTGACAAAATCTTAACAAAATGCATCAAGAATTTGTATAACATTACAAAAATTTTCTACATTTTACAATCTTCAAATTTTGCTAAAAATTTGGTTGATTGGTTTTTCTGCCCGATATAGGATTGAGATGTCGACTAGAGGGAAGCGAATAGATGAAATAAAAATTTACGCTTAATTAAAATTCTAACCTAAGTTGCTAGATCAGTTCGGAAGGTAAAACTAGCTTAACTAAATTAAGTTTTGTGTCTTAGTTTAACGGTGGCTCAAACAATTCTAGAAAGTAAATTTCATAAAACATTCAAGACACAACAAAAGATACCTGAGACACAAAAAGAGAGATGCATAATTATTTCACCAATGTTCAGAAGCTTGCCGGCTTTCTATATCATCGTTAAGGTAAGTCCAACTTCACCACTCACACTATCAAGCCTTTAAATCCCTTTCTTAGAGAGGCAAGATATGAGTCAGTCTCGAAGTGACCTTTTTAAGCCTTGATCACTAAGATTGTTCTTTCTCTACTTTAGAGACCCCAAACACCAAAACACTCATAATTCATCAGGTCTTCTCCACAAGTTTTTGGAGAGATCACCAGACAACTCCAAACCATTTAGGAGGCGGCAACCTCCACACTAGCTCTAAATGGATGCAGTGCACTTTCTCTTGGCCTAATTTCTCTCAAACACCTCAAGTATGGCTAAGTGCTCAAGTTATGTGTGAGAGTATGCAAGGAGTAAGACAATGTTCTTGAGTACCAAGAGAGGGTTCTTGCACCAGGCAGGGGGTATTTATAACCCCTTCAACAAAACATGCCATTGAAGTCAAAACCCAACAATTCAGCCTATTGTCGATCTAAACGTCGTGGGGTGGCCAGTCATACAATACATGAGATTATTGGTTCTTCATAAAGATCATAGTACATGTAAAGTTGTTTTGTACCATGTCCGGAAGAAAGGAGACATGGAGGTTCTTTCAACAATAGGTAAAAAATTCATGGAAATAGCAGAAGAAATAAGGAGATATTATGTGACGGGCTTACAAAATTGTCATGGGCCAAAGGCTGGCCCATTTAATTTTGGATTATCTGATTTTAGCACAGTCAGATAATCCGCATCAAAATTCGGACAATCTAAATCCGACGGATTTACCGATATCATATCCGAATCCGCGTTGAAAAATCCAAATCCAAATCTGAATTCGGATTTTAAAAAATCGCTACCAATCCGGTCGGATTTGGATCAGATATCTGCTTTCACCCAGTACCTCGGTAACCGGCTTGTACCGAGCAATAGTTGGCTCTGCTACCTCGATAACTGTTTTCACGTGTCCAATTCGAATTTAAAATTTGGAATCTGAAATTTAATAGAATTAAACCGGTTACCATAGTAACCACCCGTCTGAGCCCGGATGATAACGGCCCAAACAAGATTGCAAACCCTGTTGAGAACTAGAGCCTAGGAGACTTGCAAAATGTAAACAAATATTTTGTTTTGCTATTACTTGTAACAAGAAGAGATTTGATAATTTGTTGCCATTAAAAAGCAACTTCACTTGTTACTATCATGCCATACATGTCATTAACTTAAATTCTCTTACATATTACCTTGAAGTGACATTATAATATGATGGATAATGTTGAGAGTGACACACTATCATTTTTTTTGGTGCAACAAGTGCCAAAGTTTGCTAACGCTATTCTAGTTGATACAACTGAAACATGCATGCATCAGACTCGGCAGGCAAAATGTCTGATGCGTTCACTGACTTACATGACACGAATATCAGGGTCCCCAAGCGAATTTTGTGAAACATTTAAATCAGCACAAAGCTTGAGGGTGTGATAAGATTGCTACCAGGCAAAGATGCTACAGCACTCGCCGGAAAGTAAGATTGATCCTTGGTGAGCTTGCTTTGGAACGTTTTGGGACCGAGTGTTGCCAGTCCCGTTGGGTATAGCCTCTCATCACAAGCAATGAACCATGCTTCAGAAGGAATGAATGCTGTTGAGGAGCGCTGACCTTGAGCCGCTTTTGAGCAGCCTCTCCAGATCCAGGAGAAGCTGGGTGGTAGATTAACATGATCACTTTCAGAGCTACTGTGGTCTAAACTCCAATATCTATGAACGCCAGTAAGTTAGCCAGTTGAAAAAATCCCTATTGTGTGTGCCACATACCTTGTGATCTTGTAGGCTTCTTTCTTAGAAGAACTCTCGTTCACACCAAAGGTAACCGATGCAATCTCCGGGGTAGGTCCATAGAGTGGCTCATCATCAGCATGCCATGAAACATAATCAGAACCGGTCTTGTATCTGTTTAGGAGCAAGCTGTTAAAATGGCTCCCAGGAAGGGCTTCATGAACCTAAGAACATACATGAATCAGAAAAAACACTAGGAAGGATGGATGCTGATATTTAGCAGCTGTCCATCATCAAATACAACTAGTCAATACTTTTAAAATACTAATGAAAATAATCACTGGAAAAATCATATATAGCATTGCAAAGGATTACTATGGAAAGCTCTTACTGCTTTGAGGATATCCTTAAGCATAGGGAATTCATCCCAAGAATGTGCATGAGGCTGATGTCCACTATACTTCAAATCTGTTAGCCCTTCATCTGAGACATAGCATATATCTCTTGGCTGCAGAATAGTAAAGGGGTCTTCAGATACTTGATTTAGAAGTGTTCACTGGAGTTTATTATCATAGTTTCACAGTGAAATACAATGGTAATAGAGAGCTGCCATCATTTGGAACATGACAGTACGACACATTGGGAACTGAACTTAGTTATTATGGTAGCTAAAAAGCACCAATATAGTTAAATGTTGCATGCCACTATGTCACTAGTGTAGGTATCAGTTTTTTCCAGCACACAAATTACACTTGTGCTCAGCTGTCAAGATGAACGAACCACCATTTCTGCATGGGTGAATCAACAATGATATTAGAAACTATAAAATATGACAATTGATTAATTGCATGACACCTTCTCTGACGTTTCTGCCAATTCCAATTGCCTATGAATTCTATTCTGAGTCAATTCAGTTTACAAGAATTCCAACAATCTTACAATGGAGTGATGGACGTAGGGACTAAAATTATTTTCTTCAAGTCCAAACCGAAAGACACAACAAAACCATAAACACCAGTGCATTGCAATAACCAAATGACACACATTCGCTAACCGAATCAAGAATCCATACTAAAATGGAAATACCACACACATCTGACCAAAGTCAGAATGACAGAATCTCATCGCATGATCTGGGGTTCCCTCTAACAATCAACGAATATACACCAATCCCTAGCAATTTTCTCGCAATACTAGCAGTCTAGCACTAAGAATCTAAGATTTATCCAATCAATATTAGAGCAACTAACTAGTGAACTGGAATTAAAATGTCCCAAGGATTAACCGAGAGCGGCGCGAGAAACGACGGGTGCGTAATGAGAGGCGCTGGCGGCGGCGACCTGCACGGCGGAGCGGCCGAAGACGCGGATGGTGGGGCGCACCCAGGGGATGCTTGTCGAGGTAGTCGAACCACTCCCACGCCACCTCCCGCGGCACGAACGCGGCACGTGCACCAGCTCGCTGCCGTCGCCCAGGTCAGTCACCTCCCGCCGCGCCTCCGGCTTCCATTCGGCTGCGTCCTCCCTTGCCGCTCGGGGGTATAGTTGGATCTGGGACGTGGGTTAGGGTTTTCGCCGGAGAGGCGAAGTCGCGAGGCCATGGGTCATCTGCCGGTGACGCGCCCGGTAAGGGAAGCGGAGGCGGATGCAGAGGATGGATCACTAAGGCGGATTTTCAAAAGTACGTAAACGAAACGAGGAGGCGGATAATGTAAGCGAGTTAAGGAAACGTATCATACATTACATTACGAATCTAACTAGATAAGACTGTACTGTTTCCAACAATATTACTATCTAGGATAGCAAACCCAAAAGGGTATGTTTTTTTTATATTGTGGCTCTCTTTTAGGGTCATGGAGGTGGCAAAGTTTGGCATTTGGCGTCGGTGGAGAAAGAGTAGCTAAACTGGTGCTCTCTCGCAACGACGCATTTGCACGGAGACCAACGACCATTTCTTAGGAAGGAAAGAGAAGGGTGCGTAGTGAGGCCTCGCTGGATCAGGTCCATCCTATGTGGAGTCTTCAACAAGCTCTTAGGAGGACACAATCAGCTTCTCCGATGAGTCCGCGGTGAAGATTAGTCCTAATCATCACCTATTTACTTTGTGGGTATAGAACTTCATCCAGGGGAGCAGAGATTCCTCTTTCAGATCCATGAGGTCTTTCATCGGATCCAGCGTCCGCGTCCATCCCTGGCCAATAGCTCCCGCGGTGAAGTCTTCGCGACCTATCGCACCCGACAGCAAGCGCGCTTGGCCATGCCCTAGCGCGATGGCCACACCCCCCGGCTTGTTATGCCTTGTTCATTTTATTCCCGCAATGGATTAGTATTGTGGACGTTGCAGATGAACAAGACGCATAAGGCAAATCGTGGACATGGCAATTGGCATCATAGCCATCGTCGTCACGGCGGATTTGGAGGGAAAATGAGAAGGCAGGCAAGGGATTCCCGCAAAGGCGTGAGAAAACTACCAAGCCATTTTGGCTACCATTGTTGGAGACAAGAACACTTCTCGTACATAGCCATTTTACCACAGTTGAAAATAGGGCATTTGCCAACCCAAAATGGGTAACGGTGTTGGAGACACCCTAAAGTCAAGTACGTTCTAAATTTTGAAAAAAATTTGAACGATGTTTAAAAAATTAATGAACAATGTTTTATCAGCTGAAAATATATTTCAGTAAACATGTTACTCCACTCGAGCGTGCAGTGAAGTGACGATTTGTAAAAAAAAAAGGTAGGGCGACGGCAGAAAAAAACAGACAGTGGGACATACTGTAGGTATTTAATTTGCACCGGGGTTTAAATATTGACTGTTTACAAATCTATTTATAATTGGTGGATTTTCGCGACGAATTTAATAAGTCTAATTACGTTATGATTTTACAACGTGATGCTAAAATAAATATTTGTTAATCATAGATTAATTAAGTTTAATAAATTCGATTCGTGATTATCCTTCAATTCTACAATTATTTTTATAATTAATTCACGTTTAATCTTTTGAACTTATGCCAAACATCCGATATAACACAAATTAATTTTCGTACGATACAAACACCCTAATTAATTCCTTACTTGTCGATGCATGCATCCTTTCGTCGCCTTAACAAAAGATAAAATAAAGAAAAAAGTTGGTTGCTTGCGCTGCAGACAATGCACGCACGCAATGCATGGATGCCATCAGAGCCATCTGCCTAGGTGAAGACGCAGTGACGAACCATTTATATCAACACTTGCTGTTGATTAACAAGTGCCCGGCCGGCCTAGCTAGCTACTCCCAGTCCTAGCTCCCAGGATGTCGGGCCAGCTTGAAGCGTACTCGTCTGAAGGCCGCGCCGCCCCCGTCGTCGACGTGGCTCCGGGCGACGCGGCGCCGGTGGCAGCCACCGAGGTGAGCTCCACCGGGAAGCGCGGCATCCCGGTGCTCATCGCGCCTTACCCTCCGAGGGACGGGCGTCAAGGAGCTCCGGCGCGAGAGCGGCGTTCGAGGGATTCCTCGTCTTCCAGGAGGACGACAACGACACGGTGGACGGCGGGGAAGAAGTGGTTGAAGGAGATGCGCGGGTGGCTGATGGTGCTGACGACGGTGGCGGCGTCCGTGACCTACCAGGCCGGCATCAACCCGCCTGGAGGGTTCTGGCAGGACGACAAGGACGGCCACACTGCCGGAAACCCGGTGATGCACGACAAGTTCAAGGCCAGGTACAAGACCTTCTACTACTTCACTCGACGGCGCTCGTGACGTCGCTGGTGATCACGGTGCTGCTCATGAGCGAGCGCTTCTACGGTCGGAGATCAAAGTGTTGACGCTGATACTCGCCACCGTCGTCGACCTCGCCAGCCTCGTCGGCGCCTACATCGCCGGCTCCACCCGCTTCACGTCCTCCGGCGTCTACGTCATCGTCATCACCTGCGTCGCCTTCGTCTGCGTCATCTCATGGGAAGTATGCACAATTAAAAATATAGCATCGATCGCCTGCCTAGCTAGCTAGCTAGTTGCATAGCTGTATCGAAATTTGATGCGACATGAACGATCCATGATGATTTTGGTTTCAGGGTGCTGGGGCAAATCTGCGGTTTCTTCCACATCAAGTCGCCTTGCATGCTCAAGTGGTTCCCGGTGCCCAGGGAGGTGGTGGACAGGGCGATCCGGCAGCGCGGTACCCCAGGAGGATGGCACAGGCGGCCGCGCCGGCCAGCAACAAGCAACGACCCTGCTGCTTGTGCTGCGCGGCCACGCGACCACCGGTGACGTCTAGCAGCTGGTCGAGAGGCGAACGAACCCAGCACCAAATAATAATATATTGCTCCGGCCGGCCGGCAGCGATCTCGTTAAGCCTTTTGCATGTACAAGTATCATGCATGTGGGATCGGATCGATCTACATATATTCGTGTTATTATATTTCTCTTCTCCTCTTAGCTTTTCTCAGGCGGTTTTCGCGTGCGTGCGTACGTTGTACACTGTACAGTGTACTGTAATTGCTATTTAACATTCCACAAAAACTTGTCATTTGATTAATGCGTGCGTGATCGCGTGGCTCATTAATAAAAACAGTACTGTTGTTTTCCGCACCATTGGAATTACAAAGGAATTTTGCAAGCACAATTTGATTATTCTTTTATATTTTTACTCAGGAGCGGCTACGTACGCCGCGCGTGCACTAATATGTCATTTTTCGTAAAAAAATTGATGCATATATACGTCCATTTAATACTAGTTTTTTCACTGGACAACCTTCTCCTTCACCTCACTACCGGAAAATGAAAATTCGCCGAGTGTCACATTGTTTGCCGAGTGTATATTTCGGGCACTCGGCAAACATGTGTTTGCCGAGTGTTTTCAAAAACACTCGGCAAACTAAAACGCTCGGTAAATCAATTGTTTGCCGAGTGTTTTTTGAAGATACACTCGGCAACACTTGATTTACCCGAGCGTTTTTAGTTGCCGATGTTTTTTGAAAAACTCGGCAAACACATGTTTGCCGAGTGCCCGAAATATACACTCGGCAACAATGTGACACTCGGCGAATTTCATTTTCCGGTAGTGAGGTGAAGGAGAAGGTTGTCCAGTGAAAAAACTAGTATTAAATGGACGTATATATGCATCAATTTTTTACGAAAAAAATGACATATTAGTGCACGCGCGGCGTACTAGCCGCTCCTGAGTTTAACTAAATATAAAAGAATAATCAATTGTGCTTGCAAAATTCCTTTGTAATTCCAATATGTGCGGAAAACACCAGTACTGTTTTTATTAATGACCCGCGATCACGCACGCATTAATCAAATGACAAGTTTTTTGTGGAATGTTAAATAGCAATTACAGTACCTGTACAGTGTACACACGTACGCACGCACGCGAAAACCGCCTGAGAAAGCTAAGAGAAGAGAATATAATAACACGATATATGTAGATCGATCCGATCCCATACATGCATGATACTTGATACATGCAAAAGCTTAACGAGATCGCTGCCGGCCGGCCGGAGCAATATATATATATTATTTGGTGCTGGGTTCGTTCGCCTCTCGACCAGCTGCTAGACGTCACCGGTGGTCGGCGTGGCCGCGCAGCACAAGCAGCAGGTCGTGCTTGTTGCTGGCCGGCGCGGCCGCCTGTGCCATCCTCCTCGGGTACCGCGCTGCCGGATCGCCCTGTCCACCACCCCCTGGGCACCGGGAACCACTTGAGCATGCAAGGCACTTGATGTGGAAGAAACCGCAGATTTGCCCCAGCACCCTGAAACCAAAATCATCATGGATCGTTCATGTCGCATCAAATTTCGATACAGCTATGCAACGAGCTAGCTAGGCAGGCGATCGATGCTATTTTTAATTGCTGCATACTCTCCCATGAGATGACGCAGACGAGGCGACGCAGGTGATGACGATGAGTAGACGCCGGAGGACGTGAAGCGGGTGGAGCCGGCGATGTAGGCGCCGACGAGGCTGGCGAGGTCGACGACGGTGGCGAGTATCAGCGTCAACCCTTTGATCTCCGACCGGTAGAAGCGCTCGCTCATGAGCAGCACCGTGATCACCAGCGACGTCACGAGCGCCGTCGAGTTGAAGTAGTAGAAGGTCTTGTACCTGGCCTTGAACTTGTCGTGCATCACCGGGTTTCCGGCAGTGTGGCCGTCCTTGTCGTCCTGCCAGAACCTCCAGGCGGGTTGATGCCGGCCTGGTAGGTCACGGACGCCGCCACCGTCGTCAGCACCATCAGCCACCGCGCATCTCCTTCAACCACTTCTTCCCCGCCGTCACCGTGTCGTTGTCGTCCTCCTGGAAGACGAGGAATCCCTCGAACGCCGCTCTCGCGTCCGGAGCTCCTTGACGCCCGTCCCTCGAGGGTAAGGCGCGATGAGCACCGGATGCCGCGCTTCCCGGTGGAGCTCACCTCGGTGGCTGCCACGGCGCCGCGTCGCCCGGAGCCACGTCGACGACGGGGGCGGCGCGGCCTTCAGACGAGTACGCTTCAAGCTGGCCCGACATCCTGGGAGCTAGGACTGGGAGTAGCTAGCTAGGCCGGCCGGGCACTTGTTTAATCAACAGCAAGTGTTGATATAAATGGTTCGTCACTGCGTCTTCACCTAGGCAGATGGCTCTGATGGCATCCATGCATTGCGTGCGTGCATTGTCTGCAGCGCAAGCAACCAACTTTTTTCTTTATTTTATCTTTTGTTAAGGCGACGAAGGATGCATGCATCGACAAGTAAATTAATTAGGGGTGTTTGTATCGTACGAAATTTAATTTGTGTTATATCGGATGTTTGGCATAAGTTCAAAATTAAACGTGAATTAATTATAAAATAATTGTAGAATTGAAGGATAATTCACGAATCGAATTTATTAAACTTAATTAATCTATGATTAACAAATATTTTTTTGCATCACGTTGTAAAATCATAACGTAATTAGACTTATTAAATTCGTCTCGCGAATAATCCCAATTATAAATAGATTTTGTAAACAGTCAATATTAACCCCGGTGCAAATTAAATACCTACAGTATGTCCCACTGTCTGTTTTTTTTGCCGTCGCCCTACCTTTTTTTTTTACAAATCGTCACTTCACTGCACGCTCGAGTGGAGTAACATGTTTACTGAAATATATTTTCAGCTGATAAACTTGTTCATTAATTTTTTAAACCTCGTTCAATTTTTTTCAAAATTTAGAACGTACTTGACTTTAGGGTGTCTCCAACACCGTTACCCATTTTGGGTTGGCAATGCCCTATTTTCAACTGTGGTAAAATGGCTATGTACGAGAGTGTTCTTGTCTCCAACAATGGTAGCCAAAATGGCTTGGTAGTTTTCTCACGCCTTCTGCGGGAATCCCTTGCCTGCCTTCTCATTTTCCCTCCAAATCCGCCCGTGACGACGATGGCTATGATGCCAATTGCCATGTCACGATTGCCTTATGCGTCTTGTTCATCTGCAACGTCCACAATACTAATCCATTGCGGGAATAAAATGAACAAGGCATAACAAGCCGGGGAGTGTGTGGCCATCGCGCTAGGGCATGCCAAGCGCGCTTGCTGTCGGGTGCGATAGGTCGCGAAGACTTCACCGCGGGAGCTATTGGCCAGGGATGGACGCGGACGCTGGATCCGATGAAAGACCTCATGGATCTGAAAGAGGAATCTCTGCTCCCCTTGGGATGAAGTTCTATACCCACAAAGTAAATAGGTGATGATTAGGACTAATCTTCACCGCGGACTCATCGGAGAAGCGATTGTGTCCTCCTAAGAGCTTGTTGAAGACTCCACATAGGATGGACCTGATCCAGCGAGCCTCCACTACGCACCCTTCTCTTTCCTTCCTAAGAATGGTCGTTGGTCTCCGTGCAAATGCGTCGTTGCGAGAGAGCACCCAGTTTAGCTACTCTTTCCCACCGACGCCAAATGCCAAACGTTTGCCACCTCCATTGTACACCCTAAAAGAGAGCCACAATATAAAAAAAACATACCCATTTTGGGTTTGCTATCCTAGATAGTAATATTGTTTGGAAACAGTACAGTCTTATCTAGTTAGATTCGTAATGTAATGTATGATACGTTTCCTTAACTCGCTTACATTATCCGCCTCCGTTTCGTTTACGTACTTTTGAAATCCGCCTTAGTGATCCATCCTCTGCATCCGCCTCCGCTTCCCTTACCGGGCGCGTCACCGGCAGATGACCCATGGCCTCGCGACTTCGCCTCTCCGGCGAAAACCCTAACCCACGTCCCAGATCCAACTATACCCCCGAAGCGGCAAGGGAGGACGCAGCCGAATGGAAGCCGGAGGCGCGGCGGGAGGTGACTGACCTGGGCGACGGCAGCGAGCTGGTGCACGTGCCGCGATTCGTGCCGCGGGAGGTGGCTGGGGGGTTCGACTACCTCGACAAGAGCATCCCCTGGGTGCGCCCCACCATCCGCTTCTTCGCCTCCGCGTGCAGGTCGCCGCCGCCAGCGCCTCTCATTACGCACCCATCGTTTCTCGCGCCGCTCTCGGTTAATCCTTGGGACATTTTAATTCCAGTTCACTAGTTAGTTGCTCTAATATTGATTGGATAAATCTTAGATTCTTAGTGCTAGACTGCTAGTATTGCGAGAAATTGCTAGGGATTGGTGTATATTCGTTGATTGTTAGAGGGAACCCCAGATCATGCGATGATGAGATTCTGTCATTCTGACTTTGGTCAGTATGGTGTGTGGTATTTCCATTTTAGTATGGATTCTTGATTCGGTTAGCGAATGTGTGTCATTTGGTTATTGCAATGCACTGGTGTTTATGGTTTTGTTGTGTCTTTCGGTTTCGGACTTGAAGAAAATAATTTTAGTCCTGCGTACGTCCATCACTCCATTGTAAGATGTTGGAATTCTTGTAAACTGAATTGACTCAGAATAGATTCATAGGCAATTGGAATTGGCAGAAACGTCAGAGAAGGTGTCATGCAATTAATCAATTGTCATATTTTATAGTTTCTAATATCATTGTTGATTCACCCATGCAGAAATGGTGGTTCGTTCATCTTGACAGCTGAGCACAAGTGTAATTTGTGTGCTGGAAAAACTGATACCTACACTAGTGACATGGTGGCATGCACATTTAACTATATTGGTGCTTTTTAGCTACCATAATAACTAAGTTCAGTTCCCAATGTGTCGTACTGTCATGTTCCAATGATGGCAGCTCTCTATTACCATTGTATTTCACTGTGAAACTATGATAATATAACTCCAGTGAACACTTCTAAATCAAGTATCTGAAGACCCCTTTACTATTCTGCAGCCAAGAGATATATGCTATGTCTCAGATGAAGGGCTAACAGATTTGAAGTATAGTGGACATCAGCCTCATGCACATTCTTGGGATGAATTCCCTATGCTTAAGGATATCCTCAAAGCAGTAAGAGCTTTCCACAGTAATCCTTTGCAATGCTATATATGATTTTTCCAGTGATTATTTTCATTAGTATTTTAAAAGTATTGACTAGTTTGTATTTGATGATGGACAGCTGCTAAATACATCATCCATCCTTCCTAGTGTTTTTTCTGATTCATGTATGTTCTTAGGTTCATGAAGCCCTTCCTGGGCCATTTTAACAGCTTGCTCCTAAACAGATACAAGACCGTTCTGATTATGTTCATGGCATGCTGATGATGAGCCACTCTATGGACCTACCCCGAGATTGCATCGGTTACCTTTGGGTGTGACGAGAGTTCTTACTAAGAAAGAAGCCTACAAGATCACAAGGTATGTGGCACACACATAGGGATTTTTTCAACTGGCTAACTTACTGGCGTTCATAGATATTGGAGTTTAGACCACAGTAGCTCTGAAAGTGATCATGTTAATCTACCACCCAGCTTCTCCTGGATCTGGAGAGGCTGCTCAAAGCGGCTCAAGGTCAGCGCTCCTCAACAGCATTCATTCCTTCTGAAGATGGTTCATTGCTTGTGATGAGAGGCTATACCCACGGACTGGCAACACTCGGTCCCAAAACGTTCCAACAAGCTCACCAAGGATCAATCTTACTTTCCGGCGAGTGCTGTAGCATCTTTGCCTGGTAGCAATCTTATCACACCCCTCAAGCTTGTGCTGATTTAAATGTTTCACAAAATTCGCTTGGGGACCCTGTATTCGTGTCATGTAAGTCAGTGAACGCATCAGACATTTTGCCTGCCGAGTCTGATGCATGCATCATGTTTCAGTTGTATCAACTAGAATAGCGTTAGCAAACTTTGGCACTTGTTGCACCAAAAAAAATGATAGTGTGTCACTCTCAACATTATCCATCATATTATAATGTCACTTCAAGGTAATATGTAAGAGAATTTAAGTTAATGACATGTATGGCATGATATAACAAGTGAAGTTGCTTTTTAATGGCAACAAATTATCAAATCTCTTCTTGTTACAAGTAATAGCAAAACAAATATTTGTTTACATTTGCAAGTCTCCTAGGCTCTAGTTCTCAACAGGGTTTGCAATCTTGTTTGGGCCGTTATCATCCGGGCTCAGACGGGTGGTTACTATGGTAACCGGTTTAATTCTATTAAATTTCAGATTCCAAATTTTAAATTCGAATTGGACACGTGAAAAGTTATCGAGGTAGCAGAGCCAACTATTGCTCGGTACAAGCCGGTTACCGAGGTACTGGGTGAAAGCAGATAGATCCAAATCCGACCGGATTGGTAGCGATTTTTTAAAATCCGAATTCAGATTTGGATTTGGATTTTTCAACGCGGATTCGGATATGATATCGGTAAATCCGTCGGATTTAGATTGTCCGAATTTTGATGCGGATTATCTGACTGTGCTAAAATCAGATAATCCAAATTAAATGGGCCAGCCTTTGGCCCATGACAATTTTGTAAGCCCGTCACATAATATCTCCTTATTTCTTCTGCTATTTCCATGAATTTTTTACCTATTGTTGAAAGAACCTCCATGTCTCCTTTCTTCCGGACATGGTACAAAACAACTTTACATGTACTATGCTATCTTTATGAAGAACCAATAATCTCATGTATGTATGACTGGCCACCCCACGACGTTTAGATCGACAATAGGCTGAATTGTTGGGTTTTGACTTCAATGGCATGTTTTGTTGAAGGGGTTATAAATACCCCTGCCTGGTGCAAGAACCCTCTCTTGGTACTCAAGAACATTGTCTTACTCCTTGCATACTCTCACACATAACTTGAGCACTTAGCCATACTTGAGGTGTTTGAGAGAAATTAGGCCAAGAGAAAAGTGCACTGCATCCATTGGTAGAGCTAGTGTGGAGGTTGCCGCCTCCTAAATGGTTTGGAGTTGTCTGGTGATCTCTCCAAAACTTGTGGAGAAGACCTGATGAATTATGAGTGTTTTGGTGTTTGGGGTCTCTAAAGTAGAGAAAGAACAATCTTAGTGATCAAGGCTTAAAAGGTCACTTCGAGACTGACTCATATCTTGCCTCTCTCGTAAGAAAGGGATTTAAAGGCTTGATAGTGTGAGTGGTGAGTTGGACTTACCTTAACGATGATATAGAAGCCGGCAAGCTTCTGAACATTGGTGAAATAATTGCATCTCTCTTTTTGTGTCTCAGGTATCTTTTGTTGTGTCTTGAATGTTTTATGAAATTTACTTTCTAGAATTGTTTGAGCCACCGTTAAACTAAGACAACAAAACTTAATTTAGTTAAGCTAGTTTTTACCTTCCGAACTGAATCTAGCAACTTAGGTTAGAATTTTAATTAAGCGTAAATTTTTATTTCATCTATTCGCTTCCCTCTAGTCGACATCTCAATCCTATATCGGGCAGAAAAACCAATCAACCAAATTTTTAGCAAATTTGAAGATTGTAAAATGTAGAAAATTTTGTAATGTTATACAAATTCTTGATGCATTTTGTTAAGATTTTGTCACGATGTTTGTTGTTTTCTAAGATAGATAAAAAAACACTGTGTTGCAAGTTGTTGATCGTATATTTTAAAAACTATAATTAAAACACTTAAATGATATACAAGTATACAACGAAGTCCTTGAAACCACCACTCTTCCCTTAGAAACCATCATCATGGTTGATGTCAAACCCCTACCATATTCACTATACTTTTGTTTCCTTTATAATGCAACCATAGTGGTGGTTATATCTGTCTTACCTCAAATGTGATATGTAAATCCTTAAAAACAAAGTTACCGAAGATCACACTATAATGTGTTTTGGTGTTCGATATCACAACTACAAACAAATAAAGTTCATATTAGATTATTAATAATACATAATGCATGTGATGATGTGACCATGATACCTAGGGATACAACCGGTGCTCACATCGCGAGGTGAACTCGTTTCTTGCCACACTCCAATTTGCTTTAATTGAGAACATGACGCTACCTAACAATAGAAATGCACATTATATTTATTTAGGTGTCATTCATATGTATGGAGGTATTAAGGGATAGAATCTAAGTCATCCTTATTACTCACATGTTATTATAATTTTTAGAAATTGTTTATATATCACTGTCACTGACTATTGCCACGATTTCATCTCAACTCCGATTTGGGTGTTTAAGTACAGCATGAAAAGTTTATTAAGTCTATTTTCAATAAGCTGGCCTCACATCTATAATTAATCGTAAATCATGTTTTACTACAGAGACATGTTCTATAAACAGTATTGCTTCGTTCTATTCGGTCCAATGAGTTATGTATCAAGTTGAGTCCATAAAAAACCCGTCTTAGGGTTAGAAACATACTTGTACTTTGTAACTGACCTAGACCTCTCCAAGTCGTCATCCCTATTTATACGCTTTAGCACAGCCAGAAACAAAGGGTTTTAGATTAGATTAAAGTTAGATACTGCTATTTTTTAGAACATGTGTGTTGGCTAGACCACTTGTTTTTTTTACGGGACTCCAACTTCATATTGTGAGCTTATTTTTTATTTACAATTTAGATTGATTTTATCTTGTTCGTGTTTGTTCTTTGATTGTTGGTAGGAATTAGGTTGATCATTGTTGGGGGAATAAGTTTCCCTAAACAGGGGCCAAATGACGTCAGCCTCCGACAGCCTTCGGCCCGAAGCATAACACTGTCGAAGCTTGTTCCTTCTGAAGAAGTTGTTTCCAAGTCCCAAGGTCCTCCTCGAAGCCCTCTGGAGCGAGGCCCCCGAACCCCTTCGGAGCCCTCCGGAGCGAAGCCCTCAAGATCTCTTAAAGTTTGCTAGAAGCTAAGTCTCAAGCTAACTTCGAAGTTAGCCTCCGGGCCATATTCGGAGTTAGCATTCGAGCCTCGTTTGGAGTTAACCTTCGGGCTTCTTTCGGAGCTCCTCAGAGCCAGTCTCCGGACCCTTTCCAGCCAATTCAAAGCTAGGTCTCCGAGAACCCAGTTCGGAGCCCTGTTCGGAGCCTCGTCGGAGTATACTTCGAAGCCCACTTCGGATGTACTTCAAAGCCTTCCTGCGGCCTTCGCCTGAAGAGCTTCGGTCCCAAACTCCGAATCCAGAAGATTTACACCTCGCTACAGTGTAGAAGCCATACCAGGGCCCCTCTGCCCCTAGTATATCGTTTAGCTGGTCAAAGATGTGACGTTGTCTGACACGTCTGTAAGCTGTAAAGCACTTTTGTATAGTAGCTAGCTCTTTTTCCCTTTCTGCCCCTATGAGCCTAGGACTATAGAGGGCATTTTGGTCCTTTCCTTTGGCCTGCGTGCCTATAAAGCAGGGCCAAGCCCTTGTAACAGGATAGCTTCTCCGGGCCACCCTGAAGTTCACTATACCACACTGAGGCATACCATGCCAAATCCACCACAAACTGGACGTAGGATTTATCCCCTAGGGGAGGTCCGAACTAGTATAAATCCTTTCTTCCTCTGAGGAACCCTTCGAGGTTCATTTTACACACCATATATACATATACAAACCTGTGTTGTAGCTAAAACAATTGCTACAATAGTTGGCGGCCGTCCGTGGGGACCTTAGTCCTAAAAGCTAAGTTCTCTGCCACAGTCTGCAATTCGAAGTGCGCTTAAGGGGGGCTTCGAAGTTTTAGCTTCGCGCACCCCCCTGCAAGAGGCTTCAGGTGCAGTTCGAAGGCCTTCTTCGCCTTCCTCCATTCTTCGCGTTTCGTAGCTCACCCTCCAGCAAGGAGCTCCGCTTCATATGTCGAAGGCCGTCAAAGTCCCAGGGGCTACGAGGTATGTACACTACCGAAGCATCTCTTCGGTACCAATCTGCAATTACATTAATATAAAAATTTGAAGCCCTACTTCGCTTAAAGTCGAAGCCTTGCTTCGCCTTAAAGTCGAAGCCCTGCTTCGCCTTTAAAGCAAACTTCACTTCATCTCGTTAAAAGTCGAAGCCTCACTTTGCGTGTTAAAACCGAAGCTATGCTTCACGTTTTGAAATCGAAGACTTGTTTCCTTCCAAAATTCGAAGCCTTGCTTCACCTTATCAAAAACCCGAAGCCTTGCTTCGCCTTATTTAAAACTCGAAGTCTTGCTTCGCTTTACAAAATCCGGAGCATCCCTCCGAAGGCTACACAGCGCCTCTGGGCCCGTAGCAGTGGGCTTTGAGACTTCCGAGCGACGGCTCGGCAAGTCCGGGATTCCAGTTCCGGCCTGATGCATCCCCGGTCGAAGGTGGCCTAGGATCGTAGGTGGCCCAGGGTCGTAGGTGACCCAGAGTCGAAGGTGGCTCAGAGTCGAAGGGCTCAACTTATCACAGGTTCGGTGAATCCACACCAAATATCCTTTCACTACAGGACCAAGTTCAAGAAGCCTTGCTTCGCTATCTGAACACGCACCGAGGCCTCACTTCGTGTGACGTGATCTAATCTAAGAATTAAAGCATCTTGAAGTCATGCTTCGCTTAAAAACTAAGTGTGTTTCAGAGCCTCGCTCACGCACAATATCCAAATCCAAGCATGCCGAAGCATGCTTCGGTTAATTTGGCTACGCTGAAGCCTTGCTTCGACCCAAATTAACAGTTTGAAGCCCAAAAGAGGCCTTCGCCCGATGTGTTATAAGCATCCGAAGCCGCCAAAAAGGCGCACCCCTTCGCATTTTTTATTGCCCACACCAGCAAATGACTAAGTCCCTAGCTGCCACGCGCAAGGGGGAAGCATGTATGCGAAGTGTGCGAATGTAATGCGTAGACGAGCGTGACAAGCTAAAACGTTCGAAGCCATTAACCATGCGAAGCATGCAGAAGAAGTATGCAAATACAACAAATCTCATTCATTGAATGATAATTGAGAAGTATGTTACAAACAAACTTCGAAACAAAATTACGAATATCTGTGTCTAAGCCTAAGAAAAAGCGAGCTCGAGGCCCTAGACCTCGCTTGCCCTTCTTTCGGCCAGGGCCCCCTCGCTGGACGAAGCCTCGTCAGAGCCTGCTCTCCCACGTCCGGTTCGTCCATGTCGCGAAGCCCGCATACCTCGTCTTCTATTTTGCAGGTCGCTCCAAGTCTGCGAGGCAGGCGGTGCCGTGTCGAAGGCAGAGTCTAAGGCTTCATCGCCTGCCAAGACCGTTTGCGAAGGCTATACCCCTCGCTATGTGATTTACTACGATGTCACTAAGTCTGGCAAGGATGAAGAACTCCGAAGGACTCCGTCTTCACAATAGCCAGCAGATCCTAAACTACTTCGGGGATGGCTTCGCCGTTAGGTCCCCTCAGAAGTTTAACCGAGGGGGGCCTTCGGACCTAGCTACCTCGAGGACCGCCCACAATTGGAGAAGTTCTTCAGAATCCAGTACTTCGAAGTCAACATTCGGAGACTGAGCCTGGACAGTATAAAACACCCCCGATTTATATTAATAAACTGATAAGTTTTTACAAGCCTACAACTAAGAATTACAAGGACTAAGGAGGTCTACACCTTCAGAGGCGGAGGTGCCAACGACAAAGGCTGCTGGCGAGGCGTGCCCCTGGCTCAG
>JAAALK010000283.1:60501572-60713856 GCA_019279435.1 Zizania palustris
TGCTTAGAGCTTGCGCTCTAGACTTTGGCGGAATGTGGGATAAGAGCTTACCGTATGCAGAGTTCTACAACAACAGCTATCAAACCAGCCTGCAAATGTCCCCGTTCGAAGCACTCTATGGACGTAAGTGCAGAACGCCGTGCTCTGGGATCAAACCGAGAGTCGCAACTGTTTGGGACTGATTTATTAAGAGAAGCTGAAGAGAAGGTTAAGATCATAAGAGACCGATTGAAGGCAGCTCAATCCAGCAGAAGAGCTATGCCAACAACCGTCGAAGAGACCTAGCCTTGAGGAGGGCGATTATGTCTATCTCCGAGTCACTCCCCTCCGTGGCACTCAAAGGTTCAACATGAAAGGCAAGCTAGCACCCCGCTACGTCGGACCTTTCCAGATCCTCCGACGACAAGGAGAAGTGGCATATCAACTTGAACTGCCTCCATCCTTGGCAGGAGTTCACGATGTGTTCCACGTCTCTCAGCTGAAAAAGTGCCTCCGTGTACCCACCGAGCAAGCCGACCTTCAGCAGCTCAATGTCCAAGAAGACTTGACCTACATAGAGAAACCCATCAAGATCTTGGAAACCAAGGAGAGAGTAACCAGAAGTCGCGTTGTCCGCTTCTGCAAGGTTCAATGGAACAACCATCCCGCAGAAGAAGCCACTTGGGAAAAGGAAGACGAACTAAAAGCCCAATACCCCGAGTTATTCGAGTAGCGTTCCAATCTCGAGGACGAGATTCTTGTAAGGGGATAGGTTTGTAACACCCCAAATTTTCAAAACAATAAAAATAATATTAAATTCAATTTCTTGGAATATATATTTCTGAAATACTTTAAATACCTCTTTATACCAAATTGAACTACAGCATAGAGTAGATGGCCAAACTAGGAGGTGAAAATTTTTGTATATGATCCTAAAGCCAAGAAATATTTTTGAGAATTTTTATGAATTTTTGTCCACTTTGGAAATGCCCCAAATGATTTAATCTATTTTCTGCAATTGTTTTAATCAGAAAATAATTTCAAACAGTAATGGGCTCCCTCCCCTCCCTTCTCTCCCTCTCCGGCCGGCCCAGCCCGTTACCCTCACGCGCCTCTGGCTGACAGCCCGACCCCACCTGTCGGCGCCGAACGTTTTCCCTCACGCGCCGCGCCCGACACCTCGGCCCCACCCGTCAGTCGCCACCCTCGCCCTCTCGCGCCCACTGACGAGTGGCCCCCGCCTGTCAGGACCTTCGTCCCCGCAAGATCCGCCCCCGGATCCCCCCTCCTCGCCGGCCAAAACCCTAGCCCTCCTCGGATTCGCTCTCGCCGGCCCCCTCACCCTAATTACTCGACGGCATTGAATTCCCCGCGTTCCCCCGACTGTTTCCCCCCGTTAACCATCGCCATTAAACCACGAGATCAGCGCTCGCGTGCATGGCTGAGGCTCACCGGTGCCATTGAAGACCTCCCCTCCCTTTCCTTGTATTCGTCACCCGTTATCCCTCGCCGACGACCCTATATAAACCCCTCACCCCCGCCGCGCTCGGTTCACGCGTCCAATTGAACTCAGACCAAACAGAGCGCCCCCATTCGGTCTTTAGCGCAACACCGCCGCCCGACCTCCAGCCGTCGATCGCCGTCGCCGGAGTTCCCCTCCGCCCTCGCCGGCCGCACCGCTGCAACCGCAAGGACCTCCCCAACGCCGGCCACCACTCCGTCGACGACGAACCTCGCCGGATCGCCGTCGCCGCCAAGGACCCGAACGCCTCCACCGCCTCCACTCGTCGCCGGCCTCACCCCCGTCGACCTTTTCTCACCGCCGAGGTACCCCCATGATCCCCATGCCACCCTCGTTCCGTTTTAGGCTTTAGACTCGATCGCCGTCGCTCGCCGTGGCCGCTGGCCCGCTCGCCGTCGTCGGAGAAGATGACCGGCACGGGTCGAGTACCCGTGCCGTGTCGGATTCACGCACGACCGTGCGATCTGGATCCGACGGTGACGATTAATCCCCGCGTGCGGTTTAATCTGATCCGTTAGATCTCGGCGAAGGGGTACGTTTTAATCTCGTGCGTCCGTTAGTTTTAAAACCCCGCATCGCATCTGAGCCGTCCATCGCGTACTGATTCAAACGTTTTAATCCTGGCCGTCCATCGTAACTTACGCGTCCTGCCTCGCCCTCGCGCGTTGGATCTGGATCCGACGGTCCAGATCGACCCGGCGCACGCGCACAGTGCGCGGGTGCACCGTGAGCCTGGCTCACTGTGGACCCGAGAGGGTTTAAAATTTAAAATAAATCCCAGAAAAAGTTTAAAACTTGTAAAATTCATATCTGGCGCATTTAAACTCTAAAAATTGCCATTCCAATTTCAGAAAATTCATAATATTATTCTCTACATGTTTATACAATAAAAACAGTAGGCTTACTTTGATTTTTCATGTTTATTTAAATAAGTATTCAAATGCCCCTATGATTAAGATATGAATTCAAACATTTAAACTTCAGAAAAATTTATATTAATTCTTTTCTGTCCATGTACTGAAAACCCTCAAAATGACATGAGCTTTTCATTTTATAAATCATTAAGGAACTTAATATAAGACTATTCACATTTTGACACTTGCTTTCTAAAAAGGACAATCCTTCATTCTAATCCCTTTTAAGATTAACTATGAAATAAATTTCAGAACCTTAACAATTGAAATTAGTTCATTTTTAAATCCAACCAACTGTAACTTATATGCTTGTAATGTAATGTTATATGGTTTGATTGAATGTGTTCTTTTTATTTTACTTTATTATATTAAAAAGACTACGACGTCGCCGAGGAGCCGGAATACTTCCCGGAAGTCCCTCCCTCGCCTTTCGCTGAGCAAGGCAAGTCACCAAACCAATCTTTTGAGCATATTGAACCCATGTTTGATTAAATTATCGCTAAAACACATAGGTTATATATGCATTAGTCAAATGAACCCTTACATTATATTTATTTAGGATCCCCCGACCTTGATGTGCAACCCAAGCCATGCTATCTCGCCTAACCTCCTTGTCACCATATGATCAATGATATTAGCTAGTGTTCAATGTATTGACACGATCGCTATAGGATAAAAATGAGTCGTAGCAAAATGGTTCTATTATATGATCCCCGTTACTTCTTATCCTTGGAAATTCTGTTGGTGATGAGTTATGGTTGTGAGTGTATGCATGGTGGGTTCCGGGTGCAAGCTAGGGCATTGGTCGGTAGCACCCGGGGCACTATAAGGACCGGTGTGAGGGATCCGTTGCAATACACTTACGTACTAACCACAAGTCTAGTGGGTAAGTCCTAACTAAGGTATGGGTTGTTCCAAACCGAGGCCACCATTTGGAGATGGGTCGAGTTGCACCTGCGGGTGACTTGTACCAATGTGGCGCAAAAGGGGGTGCGACGTTAGCCGGGATGCGGCCCGGCGCGCCGGCGAAACCTAGAGCGGGTGGTTATCGCTTGGAACATCTCATATTGAGGTTTTGGCACGAGTTCCCGTGAAATGGGTCATCTCGCTTGGGATGAGTGCGTGCCTTGTGGGTACAGTAGTACATCTCTGATCAGAGTCTTAAATCTTTTCAAAAAGCCGAGCCCACGGTCAAGGGCGGGTTGCGTGACATCCCCCAGTTAGTTTACTTTGAATATGTATGTGCATGATGGATTGACATATAAGGACCGTTGAGCGAGGTGGGGCTGACTGTACCCCTCGAGTTAGTTGATGTTGATGATGTTCATGTTTACTTTCCGCATGATTAAAATATGATTACACTAAATGCAATAACCGCAACTGTACTTTTCCGCAATGTTAGCCATTATCCTTCCTTGTTTATTATCCTGCATTATTACTTGCATTTGTGGTGGCTTGTTGAGTACTTTTTGTACTCATACCCGTTGGACCCCACAGAGGATGCTTACTACGAAGACGGTCTGGAGTAGCGACCCAGTCGAGAAGAAAAATCCTGAAGATGTTCGTCATGCCGTTTTCTAATTATTTTGCTTTACTGTTTTTATTAAAACAATGATGTAATAAATATGGTATGCGTACCATGGATATTGTCGTATGTACGTTGTCGCATGATGAACCTCTTGTATTATTGTTTTTCTTATGAAATTCAATAATGTCTCGATTTGTTAAATCGGGGCGCTACAATAACTGTGGTGACTGGCGAATGCGAAGCGGCAATCATTTTTCCATGTCGACAAGGAGCGCAAACTAAATTCTTCTCAAACTTGAGCTTGGGCAATCCTCGGATCAAACCTAGGGCACTCAGACGAGCGAGCAACTCAAAGCTCATATGCCCTAGTCTCCTATGACACTTCCAAAGCTCAGAGGTAGAATGTGCAACAAGACAATGAGAAGAACCGGATGACTCTGAAAAATAAGCTCCAAAAACTCTCCCAACTCTAAAGATCTTACAGACCACAACGCCATCAAAATTGAGTACTTGCGAAGTATCGCGATGGAATCGCACTTCGAAGCCCTCATCAAGCAACTGAGATACAAATAGCAAATTGTATCCCAGGTTTTCAACCAAAGCAACATCTTTGAGAGTGAAATTTGAATTAATTCTTACCACACCTTTACCTTTCACTCTACTCCTTCGATTGTTCCCGAAGGTGATATGTTCCCTTTGCTTGTTGTGGTGAGGCTGGAGAACCATGCTGCATCTCCGGTCATATGGCGCGAACAACCGGAGTCCATGATCCACGTTCCCTCCAAGCCTCGGTCTGTCGCCTACACATGATATGAATATCTCGATCGCTCAGTGCTGGGGTGAGTGAAAAAATGACGAGGCATCCAGCACTGAGTGACACGAGTAGTAGGCACAGAAAAAATAGACTGTCTACGCACATGATAATCGGAATGATGCAAAGTGCGAGGTCTACCTACATGCTGTGATCGAACAACATGACGAGGTCTCCTACTCTGACGAGGTACAAAGCTACTCGCCCGGGGTCTACCACCATATGGAACATGGTGAACACCTCGGGGAGCAAAACCTCTCCGAGAAGCACGAGGAGCCTCGAAAACAGGACGATAGTAAAACTCAGACTCATGCATACCTAAAGATGGGTAGTGCATGTCCTGGTAACTCATCGCCTGAGAGCGTCGCTCATCCTTGATGCGACGAAAACAGAACCCAACCAAATGACTCGCCCACTGACAGTAGGAACAATGAAAAATTCTCCTAGGGGCACTCTCATGGGTCACAGGAGCAACTCTCACAGGCTCCTTGGGCTTTTGTTGAGTGGTTTTCTTTGGAGGGTTTTTCTTGGCAGGAGGAGTGGTTTTCTTTTGAGCTCGGGTAGGCTTTTTGGCTGATGGAGTGTCTAACAGAGCTCTCTCTTTCTCTAGGGTAGTGGGAGAGGTAAAAACAATTTTGTTTCCACTATCTGAAGGAATCCTCTCAAAACCCAAACCTAGAGCTAACCCTGCTCTGTCAGCACACATCTTGGTCTTGGCCAAGAGCAAATCCATCCTACCCTTTCCCTCAGTGCATTTGTTAACCACGGAAAGAAGGTATTCATTTTCAGACATGAGGTTCTCAGCTCGCTCTCTAACAGTGCCTAGTTGGTCCTTAAGGGTAATGCAAGTGTCACAAACAGGTTGCACATCCTTAGAACTACCGGCCCTCTCCAATCTAGCCTCTAAATCATGAACATGTTTATCACGTAAATTAATGCTTTCGCGTAATAAAGAACAGTTCATGCAATCAATAATATCATGAGGTCTAGAATCAACCATCAAAAGCTGCTTCTGTGCAGTCTCAAGCTCAGATAGAGTTTGAGCATGTACAGAACGCAACTGAGCAAGCTCACCCATGAAAACAGAACAAGATTCACAATCAGCATCATTTACTTTAGACTTAAGCATGACATACTCAGTAGAGACAGATTCTAGCCTAAGTCTAAGGTCTTTTCTTTCTCTAGCGGCTTGCACAAGTAATATATCCTGACCAAGAACTACTTCATTCAGTTCATCTAATTTAATCAAAAGCTGGTCAGAGGATAGTGGTACCTCAGATGAGTCAAGCTCATCGCCGCTGTGATCGCTGTCGGCCATGAAGCAAAGGCTGGTGAAGTCTCGTCCCTTCTTGTCCTTCTTGTCCTCCTTTCTTGGGGACTCCTCCTCCTCAGAGCTCGACTCCTCAGTTGAGGAAGTGTTGATGTCGCTGAGAGCAGCAACAAATGCTCTGGAAGCGGCTTTGGCTACTCTCTTAGCCACCTTGCCGCGCTTCCCCTTCACAAAGGGTTTCCTCTCCTTCTTGTGGTATTTGGGGCGTTCACTCTCATCTCTCTTCTTGAGCTTAGGGCAATTGGCCTTAATATGAGAAATGTCGCCACATTCAAAGCAACCACTAAAACCACTTCTCTTCTGATCCCGTCTCTCATGATGAAAGCGGGTGAACCTTCTGGCAATGAGAGCAAGCTCATCATCATCCAGAGTATCCACCTGCTCCTTTGTGACGGAGACCAGGGAGGACAAAGCAAAACCATCTGCAAGAACACAAGTACCAGATGTGCTTGGTTCTGCAGTGGTGCCACGGCTAGTGCTAGAAACCAATGTCAATGGCTGTGGCAAAGAGCTTCTGTGCACAGCAAGAGATGCCTTGGCAATCTCTGTGGACTTCAGCTTGCTGAAGAGCTCATCACAGGTCAAAGTGTCATAACCTGCAGACTCCTCAATGCTGGATATCTTCACTTCCCATATACTACGATCAAGAGCATAGAGAAGCTTGATAGCCCTATCATGGTCATTGTAAGCAAGCGTCCCGTTGGATCGCAAGTTACTCACTATCGCATCAAAGCGAGAAAACATGGCATCTATAGATTCACCAGGTGCCTGCACAAACAGCTGATACTGTTGATTGTATGTGCTTTGGCGCCTGGCCTTGATCTGTGTAGAGCCCTCATGAAAAATAGTGAGTGTTGTCCAAATCTCCCTAGCAGTCCTAAGGTGTTGCACCCTATCAAACTCACTCTGGCTCAAACCAATGAACAGTATGTTTCTTGCCTTGGAGTTGGCATTATACTGATCCTTCTCTGTTTGAGAGGTGCGAGTATCTGGGATGGAGTATTGTGAGTCCACAATCTCCCAAATTGCATTTCCTTGGCTTAGCAAGTAAGCCTCCATGCGCACCTTCCAGTATGCAAAGTCAGTCCCATCGAACAGAGGAATTTTACTAGCTCTGTCCATGTCGCCAACAGATCACAAAACCGGTTAAGGTCAACTGGTGATCTTAACCTGCTCTGATACCAATTGTTGGACCGAAAATGGCGACCAGAGGGGGGTGAATGGGAGCTTTTAAAAACTTGGGCTAAAAACAGCCTTTGGTTTTAATTCTGTCTACTGCGGAACAGGCTTCGAACACCAACCTTCGAAGGTCTGGTTCGGAGGTATTTGACAGCTCCGAACATAGGCTTCGCAAGGAGTAAAAGTCCGAAGCCAAGAATACTTCGCTCCACACGCAACCCCGAAAACACAACTCAGCCAAGTCAGTGCAGGCTTCGCACACAGGGTGCTTCGAGCAGGCTTCGCACTTCACCCTTCGCAAGAGTGGACTACCCTCTGAGGACTTCGACCTAATACTTAGCGACAGCAACTGGTGCTGGGCTTCGTACTGCGAAGGTCTAAACGCACACTGAAAAGCACACTTCGCACAAAACACCCTTCGCCTAGACAGGCTTCGGTGCACTACTACTAGCGAGGTATGCAAACAAGCTCAAGCAAAAAAAATGAACATAGAAGGAGGGCTTCGCTGCTTGAACAAGGAACACTAAAAATGAACTCACTGGATGAATACAGAGTGGTGGCTAGTACAGGAGATCAACAGTAAAATGCTCAAAGTGTTAAATGTTACCTACCCAGCCCCCATATTTATAACCACTATTCACCCATTGGAAATGACTACTTTACCCCTAGGGTTTACATTGGTTTTGTCTCTACAGAACAGAGGGGTACAAAAGGTAGTCAACTTTATTCTGGAGGCTTCTCTGTCAGCTTTGCAGAGGGGACAACGTCAGCTTTTTGCAGAGCAAACAATGTCAGCCTTTGCAGTCTTTGACTTTTCTGAAGCCCCCCTTCGCACGCGAGGGGTGCGGTAGCTTCGGTGAGAAGCCTTGAGCCTGACGGCCTTCGCCTCACCGAAGATAGCCTCCGATACAGTGACGGTTTTGAGCAGAAGCCGTCAAAGCCCTTGGGCCTTCGCACCAACACCCTTGGAGTGGACCACCACGGCTTCACAGCTACTCCTAGCTCGAACTCCGTCAGTCCGTGTACTGAAGCCATGCATGGCCGAAGTACCACAAGTCATCCTTGCTCCGGAGCTAGCCTTGCTCCGAAGCCTGCTTCACTCCGAAGCCCCACCTCCGGAGTACCACCCTTCGAAGTCCCTCCTTCGTCCAAGGCCTCCGCACGAAGCATTCCATGAGCCCTTCGTCGCAGTGTCTCTCCCTGAGCACACTCCTCGATGAGCCTCACCCGGACCATGCCTTCGATGCACCTCGACTTCTGAGACCTTCTTCGGGTACCTTCGAGTGTCTCCCTCCGGAGCACACTTCGAACCCTTGCCTCTACTGAGGACTTGATCCACCATACTCCGAAGTTACTCCATCCGGAGTACCCTTCGAAGTGCCTCACCTCCGAGGACTTTGTCTCGGAGTACCTTCACCCGGAGCCACGCTCCGCACTTACTACCTTCTCCTGGCGCACCTCGACCCGAGGTCCGACCTTCACCCCTTCGCAGCCACCGTGACGGAGCTCCCCGCTCCACTGGCATCAAGCCTCCCACTTGACCCAGGTTCACCTGCTACGAACCGTCCGTCACCTCCGAAGTCCCCTGCGCACCACAGACAAGCAGACAAGTGTATCCAGTACTCCGGAGACCTCTCCGGGTTAGCAACCTTCGGCACACACTCCGGTGTACCGCCCAAAGTACCGAGACCTTCGGTACAAACCCAGTCATCGTGTACTGTCAGACCCCTCCGACAGGCACACTCCGCTGCAACAGCTGCAGCAACCAAACCACCGAACCCTTTGGTGAAACCACCTCTGAACCCCTTCGGAGATCCAACCTCCGAACCAGAGGATAAACTCTGTCAATCACTCATCACAGACTCCGAAACCAACCCTTGGTTTCTCAACTACCAATTTTGACATACTCCAGTCTGTGTGAACAGACCGATAACGTCTCTCTATCACCAAAAAAATTTCAAATCTGGTACCCAATTAGAAAAAATTGCAAATATAGACCCCTGTCGGCAGTCTATCGGCCGAACCAGGCCACGTCAGCCTGGTTCAGCTCACCAATAGCCAAACCAGGGTCGAACTAGGCTGCAACGTCAGCCGCGCCTACCGCCGCCTCGGCTGAGCCCTTCCGCCTCGCCTCCCGCGCCCCCACCGGCCCCCGCGCTCGCCTGCCGCGCCCACCCCCGTGCCTTCGCCGCCTCGCCTCTCGATCACCTGCGTGTCCGCCTCGACCGAGCCCCGCCGCCTCGCCTCCCGCACACCCGCCTCGGCCGAGCCCCCGCCTCCTCACCTCCCCACCTCGGCTGTGCCCTGCCGCCTCACATTAAATGTCGTTGGGGAGCAGTCGAGGCGGCAGGGGCGTGGGGAAGCGCGCGGCGTGGCGGCAGGGGTATGGGAGGCGAGGTTGTGGGGCTCGACCGAGGCGTACGTGTAGGGAGGTGAGTCGGCGGGGCGCGGGAGGCGAGGCGGTGGGGGCGAGCGTGGCGGCCGGGGCATGGGAGGCGAGGCGGCGGGGGCTCGACCGAGGCGGGCGCGCGAGAGGCGAGGCGGTGGGGCTCAGCCAAGGTGGATGCGTGGGGAGGCGAGGTGGCGGGGCGCAGCCGAGGCGGCGGGGCCGAGGGGCGCGACGACCGGGGCATAGGCGCGGTGGTCGGCGAGGGTGCAGGAGGCGTGGCGGCAGGGGCGCGGGGGTGGGCATGGCCAGGGCACGCGGGGGCGCGGTGCGACTGACGTGGCAGCCTAGTTCGCCCGCCCAATGGCCAAACCAGGCTAACGTGGCTCTAATTCGGCACTACGTTGGCCGAACCAAGCCACGTCATCCTAGTTCGGCCGACCAACGACCGACAGCATGCTAGTTTTGCAATTTTTTGATTTTGGGTAACAGTTTTGATTTTTTAAAAAAAATATTATTTTTTAAAAAATCAAGATTGTAGCCCTCTAGATTCAAAATTTTTTGAGACCGAAGCTTATTCTTTGAAGAAACTTCAGTCTCGGGGGCTGCACTCGGTAGGTGCACCTAGGCAGTGCACCAATCGGAAAGAACACATCATCAAAGATTATTATTTTAGAGCTCTTTCCATCTGCTCAGCATTGGTCGCATGCCAAAAAGAACTCGGGGGTTGCTATCCAGAATATGATCCCAGGTTCCCTCTCGAGTGGTTCTAGCACCGACTACTCAACAGTTGGTTTTCTCCAGAAGACTGGTGGCAGAGGGCCTCAAATTCTCAAGTCCATCATTCGGGGCGAGGCATCTCGACCACCTGATTTCCAATGGTTGGCCTTAAAAGCCAAGCCGTCATCAATCACTATGAAGACCGTCATCAAGTATAGTGGTTATCTCCAACGGTCATTGCCCACTAATTGACCATTTTATCAGTCATTAGTAGGGTAATTTATTTATGATTTGTAACCCCCGAACCCTCTCATATAAAGGGGTCGGAGGGAGTCTACTAGAGACGAGTATTTTTAGACCTTTTTCCAAGATAGAGGGTCTCATACAGAGACGCTCTTTTTTGGTAGAGCCTTCATCAGCACGTACACATTCACTCACGAAGACTTATATTGTACAGAAAGGACCCTGTTGTCTCCTAGGCGAAGTGTTCATCACCACAAATCATACACACGGGAGTAGGGCTATTATCTTCTGGGAGGCCCGAACCTATCTAAATCCCCCTTATTTTTCTATTTTGCCTCGTCTATCGTGGTAACCATTGAGTCAGTATCACAACTCCCTGTCAAACCTAACCAAATCTCACTGTAGGTACCCCCGTAGGCTATTGTTATTCATACGCAACGACAAATATGCATAATGAAACAATTATATGCGCATGTATCATGCTTGGAACATTACAAAAGAAATCAATAGCAATTTAAACAAGATACAAATTTCACATTTATAACTTAAAGATATTGCAAATTGTCAATATATACAAACATCACACCAATAGCTACCAATCACAATATCAATATGGTAATGTCAATAAACACTAATAACTTAAAGATATCAACACCAATTTTACTAATTTTACCTCAATAACACAAAGCCAATTTTACTATCTCTCCCTCTTTGGCATCGAGCACCAAAAAGGATATAGATAGATAGTAATAAAACTGCACAAGTTTTACATACATTTGAGATTTATCTTGCTCTCTCGCATCAAAATAATGAAGTCCAATAAGATTATCAATATAAGTGATATGCTTCAATCTTAATCAAAGAATATCAAGAAGACAAATAAAATAGATTAGCATCCCTTCTGGAGGAAATTTCTTTCAGTCACCTTGGACAACAAGTCTCTAATACAAATTTGTTAGTATCCCGGATCTCAAATCAATAAGAACCGTAGAACATAAAACGAAAAGATAAATCTCAAGACTAGAATCCCTAAGTAAGAGCCACCGGTCCGGTTCTATTTCTCTCTTCTTCAAATGATACATCGTGCATTTCTCTATTTCTATTTTTATAGTTATGGCTAACTTAACTCTCCAGTTTCCTATTAATCATAAACTTAACTCTCAACTCTACTACTAATCTCCTGCTAAATACCTTTCTAGATGGTTACTGACATCTTTCTCGTATATTTTTTTTCGGTACACACATCTAGTGTCATGCCTGTGCGACGGCCTGCCGCAACGGCGCGGCGCAGGCAGCAGCCTCCTCCAAGTCCTGTCGACGAGGGCCCCGAGGTGGCCCGTGTGGTAGACGAGGATGCAGAACGTGGCTGTGACGCCCTGCCTCGTATCGACTCGGCTAGTACGAGACGGGGAATCACTTTACAATCGAGTCAATATCATCTCGGACATTATTTCGAATTGTCGGTGGCCATGGCCAGCATTAGTAGCTATTTTATTACAAACACCGTATGAGGTATTCCTCGCGGTATTAATAAAAGTACTTCAGAGTCCAGCAGCGGAAAGACAACATGTTTTATTCAATCACAACTCATGTTGGGAACTAGGACGGAAACTCTAATCTTCACGAATCTCCTCCTCTTCAACTTCTTCTTCAAGGACGTAGTCTTCTCCTTCCACACCTTCGTATTCTGGATGTTGGGGGTGGGGTGAGTACAGAAGTACTCAACAAGTCCCGGAATATTTTATAGATGCATCCGGGTTCAAGGAAAGGCTTATGGCTCATATAAAAGACGATGCATGAAAGATCTAAGTGTATTTTCGACTTCATATTAAATACCTCAACCAAAATGAACAAATTTTCATTAAACCAACAACTACCATTATTCCACAAAAGAACATTTTATTCTTTTTGAAACTAACCCAACTTCCCATGAACAATATCAACAAGACCTTCATCACTTTAGATTCTAATCATACTCCTTCCAGTGGACACTTTACACTTATTACTCTGCTATTATAACTTAATCACAAAATTCTCACTCTTCTACGCAAGGGAAAACAATCGATGCACATGCCCATGACCATGGGCACGGCTGTTCGAACAGATTTAACTTCAGCTAAAGGTGTACACTTTACCCTCACGACACAAAACACTCCTACTACCCGCGAAGTAGAGGAGGTTTCGTGACAAGGTCTTTCACAAGCGAGCCTAGGATACTGTACCGCCAGCAAGAAGGGTCCGCGACCAAGGATCATGGGCATTCGCCCCCTGTTTCCTCAGGAATCCCGCAAGTGCTCCACCTTTCACACACACACCTTCCATAGTATGCCCATTGGGCCAAGATTTTCCCCATGAGCCACTTCGGCGATTCCACATCTCCCGGCAACTACAGTCTATCCTAAACTTACTAGCTACTAAACCAGGAGCAGAGCCATTATACCCGTGAGGTTGCACGAGGGTGGTGCAAGATGCAGTTTCCCCAAGGAATCGGTCCTTAATCGCCATATGACATCGAGCCTCCGATGCAACGAGTCCATACAGCAATATCTATATCACTACCCATTTTTCCTTTCCGATCCATCTTCCAAGGCCTAGTCCTCACTATTCTTTAAGTGTTTTCCTAAACTCCCATTACGTCCCACACTCAAACATTTATCAATTCATAGATCAGTAATGTAAAGAGTTTATCCATTATACAAGTTTGTTATCAAGACAAGTTTGACTTCATACAACCCATAAAGTTGTATTAATCATCAAGGCTTCAAGGCAATACAAGTACAATTTCACAAGGAAGGCTAGTGAGGCAAGTTTTAGGTTTTATATGACTTAATCGCTCAGGCGATGTCCTAGTTCAACAGTGCATGTGTTTGTGATCTAATCATGCATATATACATCAAAACAATTTTTGCAACACATGGGATCAACATGTTCAAGGTAGGAGACTTGCCTTGCTCACAGGGGTGTTCCTGATCTTCAAATTCTACACCTTGAGGGTCTTCTGTTTCAATTCCTAGCGCAGCAAAATTTATAATTAAAATTTTACTCAAGCAACCATTTGGTTAATCCCTAAAATAATCTATCCGGAAAATCAAAAATAAACATTATTATCAACTTTTATATATATATATATATTTGAAAACAGTAGCTTCTGTTGTAAAGATTATTCCTTAATTACGTTATTAATTTCTATATATTTTTTATTTAAATTCTGAAAATACAGTACGATGTTACTTGAATTAATTTTCTTAAAATGGCAAATTGCACTGTGTAGTCGTTGTGCTAATGGGCCAAAATAGCCGGCCCAGGTGGAGTGCTACGCACGGAGCGCATGCACGCAGGCGCCCAGGCGCGCGCAGTGACGGCGCCGGCTGCGATGCGGGCCCTGCCGTCGGGGCTGACGCGTGGGGCCGGACTGCCAGAGACTCCAAAATTTTCTGTGCGGCTGACCAGTGGGCCCGATGTGGCAGTGAGTGAAAAACAGAGGAAAACTGGCGGCTGGAGGAAGAAGACGACGCGGACGGCCGAAACTTTCCGGACATCGTTCTCCCTCCGAACAGCACGGATTGACTTGAAAATTTCCAGATAACCATAACACAACCAGATTAACATATCCATCGGTTCGGATTAAGCATTAAGGCTATATTTTGGTTTATAAATCGAGAAACAGAGAGCTCGGGTGGGGGTGTCCATGGCTACGGTGGAGCTCCCGATTGTCTAATAAATGGCAATTAAACCTTTTAGGGACTAACTAGAATCTACCAGAAGGCTCTGATCATGCTACCGAGTTCCCTATTGGCCTGGCGACGGCGACCCGAAAGGCTACAATGCGGACCTCGTCGCCGGCGAGATACGGGCTACCACTAAGCTAGGAAAGTGAGGGGAAATGATTTACACAATGTAAGAATGCTCTGGATCAAAGTAATCGGATTAAAATGGTACCTTGGCCGGGGGTCGACGGTGAGCGGCGGTTGGAGACGGAAATTGGGCGTTTTCGATGGGGATGAAATCCGACGGGGCTAGCTGCAAAAATGGATGGAGCGATGCACTAGGATCATGCTCGATCAAGAATCGATGAAAATGGCAGAGCGGGGATGGAGAATTTTGGAACCTACCGAGGCGGTGGATGACGGAGGCGGCTGAAATCCGGCGCTTTGGAGCTCCGGGAAAGTTGGGAAATGTCGGCCTGAGCTTGCTAAAATAGCCAAGGGCACGGGGGAAGCTTCGGGGAAGTTTCCTTGCGCTTATCCGGAGAGAGGGCTGCGGCGGGATGTGACAAGTAATCGGCGGCGAGCGGCGCGGCTGAGCTGGCGATGGCTCGGGGCTCAAGGTAACGGTGAACATGTACGACCGGCGAGTGCTGTCGAATGCGGATTGGCGGGTACGAGTGATGGCGTCGGCTGGCATCGGCAAAACGATGATGGCGGCGACGGCGCGATAGTTGGCGACGGGACGGTCGAACGGCGAACAGTAGTCGAGCGACGCGTGTCCAGCTCATGATTATTCGAACGGCGCTTGTACGGAGGCTTGCTGTCGGAATGGAGGAGACACGTGCGACGCGGCGCATGCGGCCGAGCGGGAGCACGCACGCGTGCTCAGGCGGCGCACCAGCTCACGGCTGGAGCAGCCGCCCGACGGGCGGGCGTGACAAACCTCCCCCCTTAAGAGGATCTCGTCCCGAGATCCCTCCATTCTTGAAGGAGCTCCGGATAACAAGATTGCATGAGGTCTTCTTTTTCCCAAGTTGCTTCTGACTCAGAGTGATTTCTCCATTGTACCTTGTAAAATTTATAGTTTGATATCTGGTTTGTCTTTCTTTCTCATCTATAATGCGAACAGGTATTTCCATGTATGTTAGGTTGTCTTCAAGTTCTACTCCCTCCAATGATACTTGCTCCTCCGGAATCCGCAAACATTTTTTTAATTGAGACACATGGAATACATCATGTACTCTTGTCAATGAGTTAGGCAGTTCTAGCTGGTAGGCTACCTCTCCTTTCCTGGTGATAATAGGGTACGGCCCTATATATCGAGGGGCTAATTTTCCTGAAATCCCAAATCTTCGAACTCCTCTCATGGGTGATACTTTTAAATATACGTGGTCCCCAATTTCAAACTCCAAGTGCCTGCGTCGGTTGTCGGCGTAGCTCTTTTGACGACTCTGTGCGGCTTGTAATCGACTTCGGATCACTTTTACTTGGGCTTCTGCATCTTCAACAATTTCAGGTCCGAATGCTAGATTGTTCCCTTCCGAGTCCCAACTTAATGGGGTCCGACATCTTCTCCCATATAATGCTTCATTTGGTGACATCTGAATACTTGCCTGGTAACTATTGTTATAGGAGAACTCCGCATAGGGCAAACACATATACCATGTCCTCTTATATTCTAGAGCACATGCTCTCAACATATCTTCCACTATCTGGTTTACCCGTTCAGTTTGTCCATCGGTCTGTGGGTGATATGCCGTGCTAAAGTTGAGATGTGTCCCAAGAGCTTCATGTACTTTCTCCCAAAACTTCGAGGTGAACTGAGTACCTCTGTCTGATATGATCTTTTTGGGCACCCCATGCTGACATACTATGCGGCTCATGTATAGTTCTGCTAATTGCTTACTGGTGTAGGTAGTCTTGACTGGTAAGAAATGAGTTGTCTTGGTCAATCGATCTATAATTACCCATATGGAGTCATACCCCCGAGGTGTGCGGGGTAATCCGGTGATAAAATCTATGCCTACCTCCTCCCATTTCCATTCGGGAGTACTGAGAGGTTGTAATAATCCAGCCGGTTTCAAATGTTCTGCCTTTACTCGCTGACATGTGTCACATTTCGCGACATATTCAGCTACATCTTTCTTCATTCTGGCCCACCAGAAATTTGGTCTTAAATCTTGATACATCTTGGTACTACCGGGGTGAATGGAGTAGGCTGACTCGTGGGCTTCCTTCATAATCAATTCCCTGATGTCCCCCTTCGGAACACAAATCCTATGTCCCATCCATAATGTTCCTTGTTCATCAATGCGGAACGGTGAGTCCTTTCCTTGTCCCATCCTCTCTTTAAGTAGCTTTATTTCGTCGTTATCTTCCTGAGCCTTGCGGATTTGTGACTCCAAGGTTGGCTGTACCGCTAGGGTGGCCAGGGTACCGGAGGGTACTACAGAGAGATGAAACTTTTCAAATTCTCTGCATAGTTGATCCTGGTTGCTTACTGACATGGTGTGGTTGCAATAAACCTTTCTACTCAAAGCGTCTGCAACCACATTGGCCTTGCCCGGATGATAATGGATGCCAACATCATAGTCCTTGATCAATTCAAGCCATCTTCTTTGCCTCAAATTCAACTCAGTTTGAGTGAATATATATTTTAGACTCTTATGGTCGGTATATACCTCACATCGATTCCCTAAAAGATAATGCCTCCATATTTTTAGGGCATGAACAACTGCGGCCAGTTCAAGGTCATGGGTAGGGTAATTTTGCTCGTGAGGCTTTAGTTGTCTTGAAGCATAGGCGACCACTTTGCGATCTTGCATGAGAACGCATCCTAACCCTTTTCTTGAAGCATCACAATAAATGTCAAAATCCTTTCTAATATCGGGTAACGTGAGTACCGGGGCAGAAGTGAGCTTCTTTTTTAACTCCCGAAAACTCCTCTCGCATTCCGGGGTCCATTCAAACTTCTTTTCTTTCTTCAGTAGTTCTGTCATAGGCTTGGCAATCTTGGAGAAACCTTCAATGAATCGGCGATAATACCCAGCAAGTCCTAGAAAGCTCAGAATTTCGGTGATGGTTGTTGGGGTTCGCCAGGTCATAACAGACTCAATCTTTTCAGGATCAACTTCGACTCCATTTGATGTTATAATATGTCCCAGAAATGCAACCCGGTTCAACCAAAACTCACATTTATTAAATTTAGCATATAACTGATGTTCTTTCAATTTCTCTAGTACGACCCGAATGTGTCCAGCATGTTCTTCTTCATTCTTAGAATATACCAAAATATCATCTATGAATACCACTACAAATTTGTCCAAGTATTCCATGAATACCTTATTCATCAATGTCATGAAAAAGGCGGGAGCATTGGTCAGTCCAAATGACATGACAGTGTACTCATATAAACCATAACGGGTCGAGAAGGCGGTTTTTGGAATGTCTTGTGGCCTTATTTTCAGTTGATGGTACCCAGATCTGAGATCTATTTTTGAGAACACCTTGGCTCCAGCCAACTGGTCAAATAGATCATCAATACGGGGAAGTGGATATTTATTCTTTATCGTCACTTTATTTAGGGCCCGATAGTCTACACACATGCGGGCAGTCCCGTCCTTCTTCCTTACTAGGAGCATTGGGGCTCCCCAAGGGGATGTGCTAGGTCTAGCAAACCCTAATGTTTGTAGCTCTTCTATCTGCCTCTTCACTTCTGCTAATTCGTTTGCCGCCATTCTGTATGGTCATTTTGCAATGGGCGAAGTGCCTGGGACTAGCTCTATAGAGAACTCTATTTCCCTATCTGGGGGCATCCCAGGTAGTTCTTCCGGAAATACCTTAGGGTATTCATTTACTACTCGTATGCTTTCCAAAGGTTGAGCCTCCAAATGATGAACAAGAACTCTGGTAGAACTTACCTTGCCCATAGTGTGAGTTACATCCTCTCCATCCGGTCCGGTTAAGGTTACGGTTCGACGGTTACAGTCTATACGACCCTGATGTTTGGATAGCCAAGTCATTTCGAGGATTAGATCTATTTTCTGCGTAAGCAGTACTATAGGGCTCACCGAAATGGTTACCCCTTGGAATTCCAATGATAGGTTAGGACAAAAATGTTTTGCCAAAATCTCACCTCCTGGTGAGGAAATTTCCATTGGCGACCTTAATTTACTGACCCTCCACACATTCTTTTTCACAATATTTCCCGAAATGAAAGAATGTGATGCACCAGAATCAAATAATACTGTAACTGGGGTAAGGTTTAGGAGAAACGTACCCATTACAACTTCTGGTGCTTCTTGAGCTGATTCAGCCTGAACATGGTTCACATGTCCCCTTCCTGTGTTGGAGTTTCTGGAACCTTGGACACTGACGGCAGGTGTTGCTCGAGCTTGTCCCGTACTAGGGGTACGGGCGGTGCTCATGTTGGATCGAGCTGGGGTGATATTTCCTCCATTTTGTGGGCAATTACGGGACATGTGCCCTAGTTGCTGACAGTTGTAGCATCGAACATTTGCCAGTGAGTTATTGGGATAGGTGGTAAAAGAAGATACATTCCCTCCTGGACGACTGTAAGTTGGGCGAGGTGGAGTGGGGTGGTTGGATCGCTGAGGTGGTGGATAATGCACTGAGGCTGCAGAGCGAGGCCTGGAGTTATGAGATGAGCTGTGGTGAGGTGATTGAGAGACAGGATGAGTAGTGGGGTCGGGGCGTGAGCGAGGGGCGCCTCGGGATGATCCTCCTTGCTGTATATTCTTTCTCTTACGGTATTCTTCTACTTCTTTGCGCGCATTCTCAATGAGAATGGCCTTGTTGATCAAGGCTTGGAAATTAGGAAAATCCAAGCCTACCAGTTGTACCTTCAGCCCGGAGTCAATCCCTTTTAGGAACCTTCTGATCTTCTTTTTGTCGGTATCCACTTCATCGATGGCATATCGGGACAACTTATTGAAGCGGCTGAGGTAGTCCATGACAGTGGACCCTCCTTGACGCAGGCGGTCAAATTCAGCCCTCTTTAAATCCATGACGCTTTCTGGCACATGTGTGGTCCTGAAGGCTTCTGAAAATTCATTCCATTCTATGGCTGCGGGATGGGCGTGAGCTGCCCGGTAATTATCCCACCAGGTGGCAGCAACTCCTCGCAGCTGATGGGTAGCAAACAACACTTTTTCAATTGGATTGCATTGCACTAACTCCAACTTTCTCTCCACATCTTTTAGCCAATCTTCTGCTTCTGCTGGCTCCGTTAATTGAGAGAATTCAGGAGGTCTAGAACGGAGAAACTCAGTAAGCTTAAAGCGGCCGTGATGTTGAGCTGGCATGGGCGCTATCTGTTGTTGCATAGCTGCAAAACTCTGGGCTAATCCTTGGAGAACCTGTGTCTGATTAGCCATTAACTGAGCTAAGTCTTGTGGTGGAGGTGGTATTTCTTCTGGTATAGGATTTGGGGGTTGTTCTTGGTGGTGGTCTTGTTGAGACACCTCATCTTCTACTGGTTGCTCGGGGTTATTTTGGTTAGCCCCTTCATACCCATAACGTATAGGGGCGCGAATTTGGCGACGTCCTCTATCCATCTAAAAATAATAAAATAAACTTAGCCACATAATTAGGGTGCACAATCACATAGAGGATACTAACAACCACACGCATAAATAGGGGGAAGTGTCTCAGCACATAGGTGTCATCACAAAAGTACATCCAAAATACCACTCATCAATAGTACATCTAACACACATGTCATGTACTGCATCCATACTACCAATGTTCTACTAAAACTACCCTCAAAAGTACTACATATACTACTAATAAAGTGCTACTACTCCTCGTCCTCTGAGTAGTATTCTCGCTCCTCCGGCTCCTCCTCGGACTCCTGCTCGGGCTCAGCCTCCTCGATCTCAGGCTCCTCTAGGAAGTCATCGAGCCCCATCTCGGTGTCATCATCATCCAAATCATCAGCATCAATCATCTCATCGTCAACACCATCATCATCATCATCATCACTAATATAAATCACCTCTGTCGAAGCAACTGAAACAGATGCCGGATCACACACAATATCTCTAGTGGGTGATGGCGATGGTGAACGGGGAATGGGTACGGCAATACCTAGGGACTGATCTGGCTGGACAACTAAAGCGGGGAGCTAGGAGGGATCTATGGCCGGGTCGGGAAGTGGAAAGTAGGAATCTAAGTCAGTAAAGGGAGAGGCTGCTGGGTCAGGGGTGTAATCTGGAGACTGGCTACCGGGTAAGGTGGAACTCGAGGGAATATCAAGGTAGTGGCGGGTAGGAGAATATGGTCTAGTAGGGGAGGTGGGTGGCAGGCGAATGAAGCGGGCTAGGTACTCGATCTCTGAGGGGGTCACCGTAGGTATGGCTAGAGACGAAGGCTCTGCGACAAGAGGAGGGGCCATAAGGTGGTCTAGCCGCGACAAGTCAAGCGGAGGAGACACTACAAATGGAAGAGGTGAGGGTATCGACTCTATCGGGGCAAGTGGGATGGTAGTGGGTGGTACCATGGCTGGGGCGGATGTAATGGGATGATGGGTACGCTAGGTGGGGCTACTGGTGCGGCTGGGGCAACTGGTGGTGCGGGCGGCGGGATGAGCATAGCTCTAAGACGGGTGGACTCCAGATCTAAGGTGATGTAAGAATCTAAGAGTCTCTGATACATATGATCCTGAGCATGACTAAGTCTAGATAGCATGGCTAAGGCTGGGTGGTCCTCTAAGCAAGTACAAGGATAGGTGAAGGCATCAGTTCCCTGATCTAGGGTAGGCAAAAGGCGAAAATGGCTAGAGTGGAGACGGTCACCGTACCTCTGCATCAAGCGTCCTATGGTCGAGTAGGCGACATCCTGCATGGCCAAAACATAAGTAGGGCGGACTATGGAATAATGGAGAAACTCTACCTCAGGGGTCAATGGAAATAGGGTGACTGTCAGGTGGCAAGGGTATGGTGGAGTGGTGTAGGTGAATCCTAAGTAATCAGGTATAGCATATCCTAGGTATTCGGCAAGCTCGCGAAGGATACGCACGAATCCATCAAATCCCAAACCCTGAGTGTGGTGCACTGGTCCAGAAGACATCTACAAAAATTTGCAAGAAGTAAAAAGTGAGTAAACAAACAGAGTATATAAAAGAAATTAAATATTTTATTTATGCACACAAAATTTATTCTTATATATATATCTTATCATATATTTATACTCTTATACATTTTGGACAAAATTTATGGTAGTCTCGTGTTTCCATCCTAGGGCCAACTTTGCTCTGATACCACCTGTGACGCCCTGCCTCGTATCGACTCGGCTAGTACGAGACGGGGAATCACTTTACAATCGAGTCAATATCATCTCGGACATTATTTCGAATTGTCGGTGGCCATGGCCAGCATTAGTAGCTATTTTATTACAAACACCGTATGAGGTATTCCTCGCGGTATTAATAAAAGTACTTCAGAGTCCAGCAGCGGAAAGACAACATGTTTTATTCAATCACAACTCATGTTGGGAACTAGGACGGAAACTCTAATCTTCACGAATCTCCTCCTCTTCAACTTCTTCTTCAAGGACGTAGTCTTCTCCTTCCACACCTTCGTATTCTGGATGTTGGGGGTGGGGTGAGTACATAAGTACTCAACAAGTCCCGGAATATTTTATAGATGCATCCGGGTTCAAGGAAAGGCTTATGGCTCATATAAAAGACGATGCATGAAAGATCTAAGTGTATTTTCGACTTCATATTAAATACCTCAACCAAAATGAACAAATTTTCATTAAACCAACAACTACCATTATTCCACAAAAGAACATTTTATTCTTTTTGAAACTAACCCAACTTCCCATGAACAATATCAACAAGACCTTCATCACTTTAGATTCTAATCATACTCCTTCCAGTGGACACTTTACACTTATTACTCTGCTATTATAACTTAATCACAAAAATTCTCACTCTTCTACGCAAGGGAAAACAATCGATGCACATGCCCATGACCATGGGCACGGCTGTTCGAACAGATTTAACTTCAGCTGAAGGTGTACACTTTACCCTCACGACACAAAACACTCCTACTACCCGCGAAGTAGAGGAGGTTTCGTGACAAGGTCTTTCACAAGCGAGCCTAGGATACTGTACCGCCAGCAAGAAGGGTCCGCGACCAAGGATCATGGGCATTCGCCCCCTGTTTCCTCAGGAATCCCGCAAGTGCTCCACCTTTCACACACACACCTTCCATAGTATGCCCATTGGGCCAAGATTTTCCCCATGAGCCACTTCGGCGATTCCACATCTCCCGGCAACTACAGTCTATCCTAAACTTACTAGCTACTAAACCAGGAGCAGAGCCATTATACCCGTGAGGTTGCACGAGGGTGGTGCAAGATGCAGTTTCCCCAAGGAATCGGTCCTTAATCGCCATATGACATCGAGCCTCCGATGCAACGAGTCCATACAGCAATATCTATATCACTACCCATTTTTCCTTTCCGATCCATCTTCCAAGGCCTAGTCCTCACTATTCTTTAAGTGTTTTCCTAAACTCCCATTACGTCCCACACTCAAACATTTATCAATTCATAGATCAGTAATGTAAAGAGTTTATCCATTATACAAGTTTGTTATCAAGACAAGTTTGACTTCATACAACCCATAAAGTTGTATTAATCATCAAGGCTTCAAGGCAATACAAGTACAATTTCACAAGGAAGGCTAGTGAGGCAAGTTTTAGGTTTTATATGACTTAATCGCTCAGGCGATGTCCTAGTTCAACAGTGCATGTGTTTGTGATCTAATCATGCATATATACATCAAAACAATTTTTGCAACACATGGGATCAACATGTTCAAGGTAGGAGACTTGCCTTGCTCACAGGGGTGTTCCTGATCTTCAAATTCTACACCTTGAGGGTCTTCTGTTTCAATTCCTAGCGCAGCAAAATTTATAATTAAAATTTTACTCAAGCAACCATTTGGTTAATCCCTAAAATAATCTATCCGGAAAATCAAAATAAACATTATTATCAACTTTTATATATATATATATATTTGAAAACAGTAGCTTCTGTTGTAAAGATTATTCCTTAATTACGTTATTAATTTCTATATATTTTTTTATTTAAATTCTGAAAATACAGTACGATGTTACTTGAATTAATTTTCTTAAAATGGCAAATTGCACTGTGTAGTCGTTGTGCTAATGGGCCAAAATAGCCGGCCCAGGTGGAGTGCTACGCACGGAGCGCATGCACGCAGGCGCCCAGGCGCGCGCAGTGACGGCGCCGGCTGCGATGCGGGCCCTGCCGTCGGGGCTGACGCGTGGGGCCGGACTGCCAGAGACTCCAAAATTTTCTGTGCGGCTGACCAGTGGGCCCGATGTGGCAGTGAGTGAAAAACAGAGGAAAACTGGCGGCTGGAGGAAGAAGACGACGCGGACGGCCGAAACTTTCCGGACATCGTTCTCCCTCCGAACAGCACGGATTGACTTGAAAATTTCCAGATAACCATAACACAACCAGATTAACATATCCATCGGTTCGGATTAAGCATTAAGGCTATATTTTGGTTTATAAATCGAGAAACAGAGAGCTCGGGTGGGGGTGTCCATGGCTACGGTGGAGCTCCCGATTGTCTAATAAATGGCAATTAAACCTTTTAGGGACTAACTAGAATCTACCAGAAGGCTCTGATCATGCTACCGAGTTCCCTATTGGCCTGGCGACGGCGACCCGAAAGGCTACAATGCGGACCTCGTCGCCGGCGAGATACGGGCTACCACTAAGCTAGGAAAGTGAGGGGAAATGATTTACACAATGTAAGAATGCTCTGGATCAAAGTAATCGGATTAAAATGGTACCTTGGCCGGGGGTCGACGGTGAGCGGCGGTTGGAGACGGAAATTGGGCGTTTTCGATGGGGATGAAATCCGACGGGGCTAGCTGCAAAAATGGATGGAGCGATGCACTAGGATCATGCTCGATCAAGAATATATGAAAATGGCAGAGCGGGGATGGAGAATTTTGGAACCTACCGAGGCGGTGGATGACGGAGGCGGCTGAAATCCGGCGCTTTGGAGCTCCGGGAAAGTTGGGAAATGTCGGCCTGAGCTTGCTAAAATAGCCAAGGGCACGGGGGAAGCTTCGGGGAAGTTTCCTTGCGCTTATCCGGAGAGAGGGCTGCGGCGGGATGTGACAAGTAATCGGCGGCGAGCGGCGCGGCTGAGCTGGCGATGGCTCGGGGCTCGAGGTAACGGTGAACATGTACGACCGGCGAGTGCTGTCGAATGCGGATTGGCGGGTACGAGTGATGGCGTCGGCTGGCATCGGCAAAACGATGATGGCGGCGACGGCGCGATAGTTGGCGACGGGACGGTCGAACGGCGAACCGTAGTCGAGCGACGCGTGTCCAGCTCATGATTATTCGAACGGCGCTTGTACGGAGGCTTGCTGTCGGAATGGAGGAGACACGTGCGACGCGGCGCATGCGGCCGAGCGGGAGCACGCACGCGTGCTCAGGCGGCGCACCAGCTCACGGCTGGAGCAGCCGCCCGACGGGCGGGCGTGACAGTGGCGAAGACCAGGAGGACTACGTAGACGGACCACTCGAGCTTCCGGAAGCTGCCGGCGATGAAGGCGCCCATGAGGCCAACGAGGTCCAGCACGATGGCGAGCCGAAGGACGCTAAGCCGCGTCCTCGAGTGGAAGAAGCTCGACTTTATGAGCAGCCGGATGATGGCCAGCGACATGACGAAGGACGTTGCGTTGAAGAAAGTGAAGGCATCGTACCGGCGCACCAACCCTTTCGGCAGCTCATGGTTGTCGTCTCGCTGCCAGATGCCGCCGGCCGGGCACAGTCACGCCAACCTGCAGGTGGGAAAAAAAATCCCTTTTTAAACAGTTCATGCATACGAGGATAGTTCTCTACAAGAATCTGCGTGAAATTCATGCGTTCCATTATTCCATATACACACACCTGGTAGGTAATGCCGGCTACTAGTGTAGCGATCACCATTAGCCACCCTTGCATCTTATTCAGCCACTCGAGCCGCCCATCGGGAACAGGAACTTGTACGGCCGGAGGGGGAGGTGCAGGTGCCGCGCCATCGCCGGCGCCCGGTGCACGTTGATTCTCGAGGCCCGGGCCGCCCTGCAGCATGGTTCGCAGATCGAAACTTCCTTTATTTCCAAACTATACCTGTTTGTCTTAACTGTATATGTGACGGGCTGGGCATGTAATGTAACATTGCACACCAGAATTTATAGGCGAAAATTTCGATGTATGCCTCCCTTCTTCTCTAGTTTGGGAAAATACCGCCCTCTCCGACTCCAATCGATCTCCAATCCACAGTTTGACATCATTTGTTTTACACAACAAACTGATTTGTTTGGGAAAATACTGCCTTGTCCAACCAATCTCCAGTCCACAGTTTTGACGTCATTTATTTTACACAACAAACGGATTGTTTTTGCCCGTTCAATTCGATCTGTGTGCAGGGTTTAGTAAACTAAGCGCTCGGGAGCAGCTAACAAATTATATGTGTATACGTTGGTAAGGTTAGTTGTTGTAATCGGCGTGTATTCATAATTTCTTGTATCGTGCAAGATAGGAACGTCGATCGAAGTCAAACATTTGTCTCTAAATCTATTATAAACTCCAACGGACTCTCTATATATTTTAACTCTCTAAAAAATTACTTCTCACTTTTAAAATCTCAAAATATTTTGAAAGATTTATTTCTTTTTAAAATCCTAATTTCTATCCTTAGAAATCCTCAATTTATAAACTTTTAAAATTTAAAACATAATATATATATATATATCTTCTTTTCGTTTCTATTTTTTCATTTTCTCTCTTTATTTCACTAGTAGTCGTAACTATAATTCTTTGGATCCAGAGGTTAGAGTTAGTTTGAGTTAGATTTACCCAAACTAACCTAAAATACCCATACAGAAAGGTTAGAGTTGGGCTATTTCAATCTAACCCATCAAAAAAATTAGCACCTCAAAGGGGTGCTAATTAGGGTTAGTTTGTGTGAGGCCCACCCAAAAAGGGATTTTCAGCAACATAGTGGATCCCCACATAGTCACACAGCGGGACTAGTCTGGCTACACTAAATCAAGCTAAAAAGTAATCAAATGATTGAAAAAATAACTAACTCTAACTTCTAACCCTTACATCCATATATACACCTTAAAGGCTAGAGTTAGTTTAGAGTTAATTTAGGGTTACAATCTAACTCTAACCTCTAGCCCTGCTCTATGTACAGCTAGCAAACATGCGATACACAGCAGCGCAAATCTCTCTCTTTTCCTGCTGCGTGTGTGTTCGCGTAGGACCAAACAAGTAGAACGGATAGCAAGCCAACTTGGCTGGCTAAATTGGGCTTATAACCCAACGGCTTGAGTACTATTGGGTTAGCGAATCTATTAGAGTATATTTTTTTAAATGAATGGCTAAATTTTAATTTGGAGAGCTAGACAGTTAGTCTTTTTAGGTGGGGGCGCTCATGTTTTTGAGCAAGATTGCAACTTAACAGTTAGTCTTTCGTACGATAGTAATACATCCTGCTAAGATTTATTGTAGAAAAAATTTATGATACATATGAATCATCCATCTTATTTATCTAATAACTCAGATTAAACCAAAAGTTATTCATATGTAATAAGAGAATGGTGCTGCCTCCCTCCCGTTGCTTCTCCACCGACGTTGGTGAGCTTTGGCTGGTAGACGGGCACTAGGGTGGGGCACGAGGCGGCGAACGGACGACGATCAGGCGGCGCATGGGATGGTGGACGAACGACGCATGGACGGTGGCGATTGGGGCACCGCGGATGGGTGATGGTGCGCTGTTGCTAGGCTACGAGGGACAGTACTGAGGGAGGTATGGTTGGATGTGGCTGAAGAGAGGAGGTAATAATAAAATTTTTATTTTTATTAAAAATAATTTAGTTATATTTACGTCTAGATATATGGGTAACATATATGTTTCCTTATTATCCTAATAAATAAGAATAAAAATAGAGCGGAAAATATTACCATGCTCGTCCACGCGCTACTACCTCCACTGGTCCGAGGTGGGCACAAATAACCCAACATGACCCGAAACAAATAAAGCACGATTTCAATTTATTTCAAAATTTTGAGCTTTTATTTTTATTTACTTTGGTTTTCGCGTCGGTTTTTATTCTTGGAAAACCAAAAAACCTGAAAAAAACGATGACCTATCTCCTCTTCTGTACATTTTATGATCTTTTTTATTTTTCCTTTTTCCAAAAACACAGGTCCGCACAATCGCACGTCCGTTGCCCTTGCCCTACAACATTAACTCTCTCCGTGACAATGCGGCCGTGGATGCAATATATGTTTAATTCGGACATCAAGCGTGACTATATTAATAAAAATTGTGGATGCGATATATGTTTAATTCGGACTTGTCTGAGAAAATAATTATGTTAATAAAAATTGTGGATGCGATATATGTTTAATTCGGACTTGTCTGAGAAAATAATTATGTTAATAAAAATTGTGGATGCGATATATGTTTAATTCGGACTTGTCTGAGAAAATAATTATGTTAATAAAAATTGTGGATGCGATATATGTTTAATTCGGACTTGTCTGAGAAAATAATTATGTTAATAAAAATTGTGGATGCGATATATGTTTAATTCGGACTTGTCTGAGAAAATAATTATGTTAATAAAAATTGTGGATGCGATATATGTTTAATTCGGACTTGTCTGAGAAAATAATTATGTTAATAAAAGGCCCATTAATCAGTATTCACTAATCCCATTTATTAGTTTGATTCACATCCATTAAACCAAAAAATAAATTGTGGCGTTGTGCATGCACATGCATTGGCTTTGCATGGGGCCACCGCATGCAGCAAGCCAAGCCTCGGGCAGAGAACTGGCCGGCCGACTGCCCAAGCGTGGGGCCCACGCCAGTGTTCTAAACGGCGGTCCTAGGCGGGCGCCTAGGCGCCATTAGGCGCTGGGCGGCCAGCCAGCGCCGCGCGGAGGGGCTCGACGGCCGGCTGGGCGCGCCAGGCGCCTAGGCGGGTCAACCGCGCCCTAGGCGCTCTGGGCTCTGGGCGGCGACAGTTAGGACGGTATTTTACTGCATTCCAGGGGTAAAAAGCAAAAATGCCTAGGGTTTTTTAGCTTTCCTGGCTCCTGGCATTCAAGCGTCGCCGCCGCCACTGTTGTTCGACTCATGGCACTGACGTCGCCGCCGGTCACCGCGCTCCGCCACGGGCTCGCCGCCGCTCTGCCACATCTCCGCGTCGCACGCCATCGCTTCGACGCTCTGGTGTCATCTCTGGCGTCTAGCCGTGATCTGGTGTCAGCTCCATGCCTCCTGCCCCTTCCCCTCCTGGTTTGCAAACTGCAGTACACTAACAACTTATACTACAACTAGTCAACTTATGTTAACATGATGCTGCCCCAGGCGCTGCCTAGGCGCTAGGCGGCCAGTCACCGCCCAACTAGCGCCTAGCGTCTATTAGAACACTGGCCCACGCAGCAAGTTGCCTCTTCATTACACGGGCCGACACGGCCCGATCAGCAAAACAGGCCGGCCCGACATGGCTAAACTTACTCTGGGCCATGCATGGGCTTGCTATTCGGCCCATGGGCGGATAAGGCACGGCCCGTTTACTTATCGGGTCGTGCCGGGCCGTCGGTAAATGGGCCGTGCTTTCACGGGCCCGTGCCGGGCCGTGTCGGGCCGCCCGTTTGCACATCTATAGTAGTGACTGAAGGGCCATCACAATCCACGGTGGTTTCAAAGTCTCAAGTAAAAACTGCAAAAGAAAGAGCTAAGAAGATATCACCTAGGAAGAAAAAGTAGATATGTAGTTTAATGTTTTTATGTTAGGAAAAAAACTGTAGTAATTTGAGATGAGAATATTTATGTCGATATGTCGTACTACCATATTACTCTATTATGTATAAGGATTTTTTTTTGTTTTGCCAAAGTAGCTCTTGATGTTTTATTTCTTGATAGTTAATTTTGTGGCATTTAATTCCCTGTAATGTTCATCTTGTGGAATACCTGAGCCATATATTGCCTGTTGATCGTACTAGTTCAGGTCATTCTGGAGATATGATCTCGGTGAGACCGATTTTATCTTTTGTTTTTGTGTTTTGAGCTTTATGTTGCATTTGACAACTATTCTTTGCTTGCATTGGGTCACTAGCAGGGAAGAACGTATCAGGTTTTTACTTTTTTGTCAATAGATTGCAAAGCATATTTTTCCCTGTGAAACTTCTGAATAATCCCTGAACAATAATATACTGTCACCTGTGAGTATGACCATGAGATTCTCCTTGAACGGTTGGTCAAAATTGCTTAACACTGCAAAATAATATCTGTTTATGTACAATTAGAGCTGACCAAAATTGACTACAACAGAATGATTCAGACTTCAGAGGAATGCGCGAATGCCTTTGTGTTATGGACAACATGTTTGGAAGATCTGTAGCATCCCAGCATTCTTGGTACATGTTCTCCACCTGACTGCAAATCAACATAGGAGCATCTATTATCCTCATCTGCTTCTGTTTCTGCTACTTATCGAATTTTTTTAAAAAAATAGTATTTTTTTAAAAAAATCAAATTTATATGACGGATTCAAAAAATTGCAAAAATAGCATCCGATCGGCCAACCATCGGTCGACTGGTGTCACGTGGCAGCCAATCGACACTTGGTCGGCCGACTGGCGCCACGTGGCAGCCAGTCGGCCGATGGGTGGTCGACTGACGTCCGGAACGCGTCACACCCCGGCTGCGCCACGACGCGCCCGCGCCGGGCACCCGCGTCGCGCCCCATGACCCCTCGCCTTCCGCACCTCTTCGTCGACCGCGCCCGCGCGCGCCCCGCCCCGCCGCTTCGTCTCCTGTGCTAGCTGGCCCCCACGCTTGCCGCCAGCCACCTCGGCTCCCGCCCATCCACTTGGTGTGGGCCCGTCGTGGCGCGGCCAGGGCACATCCGGGGCACGGCGCAGCGCGTTCCGGGCGCGAGCGCTGGCGCAGCGCAGCGTGGCACGGATGGGGCGCGTCGCGGCGTGCTCCGGGTGCCAGTCGGCGGCCCATCGGCCGACTAGCTGCCACGTGGCACCAGTCGGCTGATGGTTGACCGACCGGATGCTATTTTTGTAAATTTTTTAAATCGCCAGATTTTTTTAAAAAAAATACTATTTAAAAAAAATCGCTACTTATATGTACAACCCTTGTGCCTTAAAGTCATCACCAAGGTTACACTAGTTTGTATCAGAATTCTATGTTGAATCAAAATTCGTAGAATGGCCAACTTTTCAGCCTCTTGAAACAATTACGGTTAGGAATCCCTTTTACTTTTCATGCAACTATGGACAATTCCATGTCAATGTGCTAGTTTTTTGTACATGTATGGCTCCACTGAACCACTTGCTAGCTAGCGTGTGTAGTGTCTTGTGATGTACATATCTGGATATGAAATGCATACGATAATTAGTGGCCAATATGTTTGGAAATGTAAACACTGCTAGAAATTAGTCAAGTAGCATAGATACGTAAATCATTATGTATGTTTTGTGAAGATTTCATCCGGAGATGATGGACAAATACAGTCAGAATTGTATACCGGATGAGCTGAATAAAAGATAAGCGAAAGCGGTCGGGCGATTTTCATGCCAAATTTGCATCGATGAAGATTGCAAACGGTTACACGCTTGATTCGCCCTTTGCAACAGGTATTTCATGTGCCGCCGTCGCGTTGTCGTCCTTGACGGCGGCGATGCAGCAAGAAGAGCGGAGCCGGTGAAGATTGAGAAGGTCCACCAGCTCCCGGGCGTCGGAGGGGCACCGGTTGCTGCGGATGCAGAAGTGCAGCAGCAGGTGGGCGACGAGGTACGCGAAGATGGCTGCCACGACCGCCACCACGTACGCCGACGTCCTCACGCTCCGGCAGCTCCCCGCCGTGAAGGCGCCCATGAGGCCCAGCAGGTCCAGCGCCATGGCCGCCTGCAGCGCCCGCAGCCTGTACCCGTGGAAGCTGAAGCTCTTGCTCAGCAGCAGCATGGTGATCACCAGCGACGCCACGAACGCCGTCGCGTTGCAGTAGAAGAACACGCTGTACCGCACGACGTAGTGTGCCTGGAGCACGGGGTCGCCGGCAATGTGATCTTCGGCGTCGTCGGCCCAGACGCCGCCGGGCGGGTTAAGGCCGGCGTTGTAGGTGACAGTGGCGGCGAGGATGGCGAGCAGGAGGAGGCACTTGTGCATCCGCTCTAGCACGCCCTTGGTATGCTGCTGCTGCTCATGATCCGTCGACGTCGACGACGAATTAGCCCGCGCCGCCTCCGCCTGCAAGGCCTGTAAATGGTTTGGCGCCATGTACGTACCTACGTCCTACGACGACCGAATTGAAACTAGTTAAGGCTAGCTACATTTGGCAGCTTTATATATGGTGCATTATATTCTTGAGACGTAGGAGCAAAGAGAAGCACTAGGTTCTATTCTATAACTAAACTATCTTGCTGAGTTTTGCATCTCGCACATCGATGTGTACCGTGTACGTGACATGCTAATCAAGGCAGGAATTAATGTAAGACGTGGTGTAGCATTCGTGTGACATGACTATGACAGTCACAATCAACAAGCAGGCCGGCGGTTGGCAATGGTGAAGAAAGTGCCCTCGGCCATGGCGATGAAGACGGAGACGACGATATAGTACGTCCCTCGCCTTCAAGCCAGAAAAAAGAAAGCGACAACGGGCTCGTCTAGAGGTAGACGATGACGATGACGATGGACGGCTAGAGTTCGCCGTCCACGCCCGACTTATTCAGAGAAGCTTCGCTGATGATTTTTGGATAGGAATTTAGAGGAAGGAAAAGAGAAATGGTGAACGGTTGCGATGGGGAGAAGATGGCCGGAGAACGACGTTCCACGCTGCCCTGAATCCGGGGGAAATATCTTGTGCAATCTGCAATTGTATAATCGTGCGATCTGGTACATCCAATCAAGATCCAACGGTTACATATGAAACCTAGTATTTTTTTACTTTTTTCATATATAACCGTTAAATCTTAATTAGATGCACCAGATCGCACGATTACATAATTACACGATTGCACAGGATATTTCTCCTGAACCCGTGCTACTGGCCGGATCAAGATGAGGGTGAAGGAGAAGGTTATCCAGTGAAAAAACTAGTATTAAAATGGACGTATATATGCATCAATTTTTTTACGAAAAAATGACATATTAGTGCACGCGCGGCGTACGTAGCCGCTCCTGAGTTAACTAAATATAAAAGAATAATCGAATTGTGCTTGCAAAATTCCTTTGTAATTCCAATAATGTGCGGAAAACAACAGTACTGTTTTTATTAATGAGCCACGCGATCACGCACGCAATCAAATGACAAGTTTTTGTGGAATGTTAAATAGCAATTACAGTACACTGTACAGTGTACACACGTACGCACGCACGCGAAAACCGCCTGAGAAAAGCTAAGGGAGAAGAGAAATATAATAACACGAATATATGTAGATCGATCCGATCCCATACATGCATGATACTTGATACATGCAAAAGGCTTAACGAGATCGCTGCCGGCCGGCCGGAGCAATATATATATAATTATTTGGTGCTGGGTTCGTTCGCCTCTCGACCAGCTGCTAGACGTCACCGGTGGTCGGCGTGGCCGCGCAGCACAAGCAGCAGGGTCGTTGCTTGTTGCTGGCCGGCGCGGCCGCCTGTGCCATCCTCCTCGGGGTACCGCGCTGCCGGATCGCCCTGTCCACCACCTCCCTGGGCACCGGGAACCACTTGAGCATGCAAGGCGACTTGATGTGGAAGAAACCGCAGATTTGCCCCAGCACCCTGAAACCAAAATCATCATGGATCGTTCATGTCGCATCAAATTTCGATACAGCTATGCAACTAGCTAGCTAGCTAGGCAGGCGATCGATGCTATATTTTTAATTGCTGCATACTCTCCCATGAAGATGACGCAGACGAAGGCGACGCAGGTGATGACGATGACGTAGATGCCGGAGGACGTGAAGCGGGTGGAGCCGGCGATGTAGGCGCCGACGAGGCTGGCGAGGTCGACGACGGTGGCGAGTATCAGCGTCAACACTTTGATCTCCGACCGGTAGAAGCGCTCGCTCATGAGCAGCACCGTGATCACCAGCGACGTCACGAGCGCCGTCGAGTTGAAGTAGTAGAAGGTCTTGTACCTGGCCTTGAACTTGTCGTGCATCACCGGGTTTCCGGCAGTGTGGCCGTCCTTGTCGTCCTGCCAGAACCCTCCAGGCGGGTTGATGCCGGCCTGGTAGGTCACGGACGCCGCCACCGTCGTCAGCACCATCAGCCACCCGCGCATCTCCTTCAACCACTTCTTCCCCGCCGTCACCGTGTCGTTGTCGTCCTCCTGGAAGACGAGGAATCCCTCGAACGCCGCTCTCGCGTCCGGAGCTCCTTGACGCCCGTCCCTCGGAGGGTAAGGCGCGATGAGCACCGGGATGCCGCGCTTCCCGGTGGAGCTCACCTCGGTGGCTGCCACCGGCGCCGCGTCGCCCGGAGCCACGTCGACGACGGGGGCGGCGCGGCCTTCAGACGAGTACGCTTCAAGCTGGCCCGACATCCTGGGAGCTAGGACTGGGAGTAGCTAGCTAGGCCGGCCGGGCACTTGTTAATCAACAGCAAGTGTTGATATAAATGGTTCGTCGTCACTGCGTCTTCACCTAGGCAGATGGCTCTGATGGCATCCATGCATTGCGTGCGTGCATTGTCTGCAGCGCAAGCAACCAACTTTTTTCTTTATTTTATCTTTTGGTTAAGCCGACGAAAGGATGCATGCATCGACAAGTAAGGAATTAATTAGGGGTGTTTGTATCGTACGAAAATTTAATTTGTGTTATATCGGATGTTTGGCATAAGTTCAAAAGATTAAATGTGAATTAATTATAAAAATAATTGTAGAATTGAAGGATAATTCACGAATCGAATTTATTAAACTTAATTAATCTATGATTAACAAATATTTATTTTAGCATCACGTTGTAAAATCATAACGTAATTAGACTTATTAAATTCGTCTCGCGAATAATCCATCAATTATAAATAGATTTTGTAAACAACCAATATTTAAACCCCGGTGCAAATTAAACACCTACAGTATGTCCCACTGTCTGTTTTTTTCTGCCGTCGCCCTACCTTTTTTTTTTACAAATCGTCACTTCACTGCACGCTCGAGTGGAGTAACATATTTTACTGAAATATATTTTCAGCTGATAAAACATTGTTCGTTAATTTTTTAAACATCGTTCAATTTTTGTTCAAAATTTAGAACGTACTTGACTTTAGGGTGTCTCCAACACCGTTACTCATTTTGGGTTGGCAAATGTCCTATTTTCAACTGTGGTAAAATGGCTATAGGATGAGAAGTGTTCTTGTCTTCAACAATAGCCAAAATGGCTTGGTAGTTTTCTCACGCCTTCTGCAGGAATCCCTTGCCTGCCTTCTCATTTTCCCTCCAAATCCGCCAGTGACGACGATGGCTTAGTCCTTGCAGATAGCCAGGAGCTGCTTAGAGCTCCCATGTATGATGCCAATTGCCTGGTCCACGATTGCCTCATGCCCCTTGTTCATCTGCAAGGTCCACAATACTAATCCGTTGTGGGAAAAAAATGAACAAGGCATAACACGTCGGGGAGTGTGTGGCCATCGCGCTAGGGCATGGCCAAGCGCGCTTGCCGTCGGGTGCGATATGTCACGAAGACTTCACCGTGGGAGCTACTGGCCAGGGATGGGACGGGGACGCTGGATCCGATGAAAGACCTCATGGATCTGAAAGAGGAATCTCTGCTCATGAAGTTCTATACCCACAAAATAAATAGGTGATGATTAGGACTAACTTTCACCGCGGACTCACCGGAGAAGCTGACTGTGTCCTCCTAAGAGCTTGTTGAAGACTCCACATAGGATGGACCTGATCCAGCGAGGCCTCTGCTACGCACCCTTCTCTTTCCTTCCTAAGAAATGGTCGTTGGTCTCCGTGCAAATGCGTCGTGGCGAGAGAGCACCCAGTTTAGCTACTCTTCCTCCACCGACGCCAAATGAGAGCCACAATATAAAAAAAAACATACCCGTTTTGGGTTTGCTATCCTAGATAGTAATATTGTTGGAAACAGTACAGTCTTATCTAGTTAGATTCGTAATGTAATGTATGATACGTTTCCTTAACTCGCTTACATTATCCGCCTCCTCGTTTCGTTTACGTACTTTTGAAAATCCGCCTTAGTGATCCATCCTCTGCATCCGCCTCCGCTTCCCTTACCGGGCGCGTCACCGGCAGATGACCCATGGCCTCGCGACTTCGCCTCTCCGGCGAAAACCCTAACCCACGTCCCAGATCCAACTATACCCCCGACGCGGCAAGGGAGGACGCAGCCGAATGGAAGCCGGAGGCGCGGCGGGAGGTGACTGACCTGGGCGACGGCAGCGAGCTGGTGCACGTGCCGCGATTCGTGCCGCGGGAGGTGGCGTGGGAGTGGTTCGACTACCTCGACAAGCGCATCCCCTGGGTGCGCCCCACCATCCGCGTCTTCGGCCGCTCCGCCGTGCAGGTCGCCGCCGCCAGCGCCTCTCATTACGCACCCATCGTTTCTCGCGCCGCTCTCGGTTAATCCTTGGGACATTTTAATTCCAGTTCACTAGTTAGTTGCTCTAATATTGATTGGATAAATCTTAGATTCTTAGTGCTAGACTGCTAGTATTGCGAGAAAATTGCTAGGGATTGGTGTATATTCGTTGATTGTTAGAGGGAACCCCAGATCATGCGATGATGAGATTCTGTCATTCTGACTTTGGTCAGTATGGTGTGTGGTATTTCCATTTTAGTATGGATTCTTGATTCGGTTAGCGAATGTGTGTCATTTGGTTATTGCAATGCACTGGTGTTTATGGTTTTGTTGTGTCTTTCGGTTTGGGACTTGAAGAAAATAATTTTAGTCCTACTTACGTCCATCACTCCATTGTAAGATTGTTGGAATTCTTGTAAACTGAATTGACTCAGAATAGAATTCATAGGCAATTGGAATTGGCAGAAACGTCAGAGAAGGTGTCATGCAATTAATCAATTGTCATATTTTATAGTTTCTAATATCATTGTTGATTCACCCATGCAGAAATGGTGGTTCGTTCATCTTGACAGCTGAGCACAAGTGTAATTTGTGTGCTGGAAAAAACTGATACCTACACTAGTGACATGGTGGCATGCAACATTTAACTATATTGGTGCTTTTTAGCTACCATAATAACTAAGTTCAGTTCCCAATGTGTCGTACTGTCATGTTCCAAATGATGGCAGCTCTCTATTACCATTGTATTTCACTGTGAAACTATGATAATATAACTCCAGTGAACACTTCTAAATCAAGTATCTGAAGACCCCTTTACTATTCTGCAGCCAAGAGATATATGCTATGTCTCAGATGAAGGGCTAACAGATTTGAAGTATAGTGGACATCAGCCTCATGCACATTCTTGGGATGAATTCCCTATGCTTAAGGATATCCTCAAAGCAGTAAGAGCTTTCCACAGTAATCCTTTGCAATGCTATATATGATTTTTCCAGTGATTATTTTCATTAGTATTTTAAAAGTATTGACTAGTTTGTATTTGATGATGGACAGCTGCTAAATATCAGCATCCATCCTTCCTAGTGTTTTTTCTGATTCATGTATGTTCTTAGGTTCATGAAGCCCTTCCTGGGAGCCATTTTAACAGCTTGCTCCTAAACAGATACAAGACCGGTTCTGATTATGTTTCATGGCATGCTGATGATGAGCCACTCTATGGACCTACCCCGGAGATTGCATCGGTTACCTTTGGGTGTGAACGAGAGTTCTTACTAAGAAAGAAGCCTACAAGATCACAAGGTATGTGGCACACACAATAGGGATTTTTTTCAACTGGCTAACTTACTGGCGTTCATAGATATTGGAGTTTAGACCACAGTAGCTCTGAAAGTGATCATGTTAATCTACCACCCAGCTTCTCCTGGATCTGGAGAGGCTGCTCAAAAGCGGCTCAAGGTCAGCGCTCCTCAACAGCATTCATTCCTTCTGAAGCATGGTTCATTGCTTGTGATGAGAGGCTATACCCAACGGGACTGGCAACACTCGGTCCCAAAACGTTCCAAAGCAAGCTCACCAAGGATCAATCTTACTTTCCGGCGAGTGCTGTAGCATCTTTGCCTGGTAGCAATCTTATCACACCCCTCAAGCTTTGTGCTGATTTAAATGTTTCACAAAATTCGCTTGGGGACCCTGATATTCGTGTCATGTAAGTCAGTGAACGCATCAGACATTTTGCCTGCCGAGTCTGATGCATGCATCATGTTTCAGTTGTATCAACTAGAATAGCGTTAGCAAACTTTGGCACTTGTTGCACCAAAAAAAATGATAGTGTGTCACTCTCAACATTATCCATCATATTATAATGTCACTTCAAGGTAATATGTAAGAGAATTTAAGTTAATGACATGTATGGCATGATAGTAACAAGTGAAGTTGCTTTTTAATGGCAACAAATTATCAAATCTCTTCTTGTTACAAGTAATAGCAAAACAAAATATTTGTTTACATTTTGCAAGTCTCCTAGGCTCTAGTTCTCAACAGGGTTTGCAATCTTGCTTGGGCCGTTATCATCCGGGCTCAGACGGGTGGTTACTATGGTAACCGGTTTAATTCTATTAAATTTCAGATTCCAAATTTTAAATTCGAATTGGACACGTGAAAACAGTTATCGAGGTAGCAGAGCCAACTATTGCTCGGTACAAGCCGGTTACCGAGGTACTGGGTGAAAGCAGATATCTGATCCAAATCCGACCGGATTGGTAGCGATTTTTTAAAATCCGAATTCAGATTTGGATTTGGATTTTTCAACGCGGATTCGGATATGATATCGGTGAAATCCGTCGGATTTAGATTGTCCGAATTTTGATGCGGATTATCTGACTGTGCTAAAATCAGATAATCCAAAATTAAATGGGCCAGCCTTTGGCCCATGACAATTTTGTAAGCCCGTCACATAATATCTCCTTATTTCTTCTGCTATTTCCATGAATTTTTTACCTATTGTTGAAAGAACCTCCATGTCTCCTTTCTTCCGGACATGGTACAAAACAACTTTACATGTACTATGCTATCTTTATGAAGAACCAATAATCTCATGTATTGTATGACTGGCCACCCCACGACGTTTAGATCGACAATAGGCTGAATTGTTGGGTTTTGACTTCAATGGCATGTTTTGTTGAAGGGGTTATAAATACCCCCTGCCTGGTGCAAGAACCCTCTCTTGGTACTCAAGAACATTGTCTTACTCCTTGCATACTCTCACACATAACTTGAGCACTTAGCCATACTTGAGGTGTTTGAGAGAAATTAGGCCAAGAGAAAAGTGCACTGCATCCATTGGTAGAGCTAGTGTGGAGGTTGCCGCCTCCTAAATGGTTTGGAGTTGTCTGGTGATCTCTCCAAAAACTTGTGGAGAAGACCTGATGAATTATGAGTGTTTTGGTGTTTGGGGTCTCTAAAGTAGAGAAAGAACAATCTTAGTGATCAAGGCTTAAAAAGGTCACTTCGAGACTGACTCATATCTTGCCTCTCTCGTAAGAAAGGGATTTAAAGGCTTGATAGTGTGAGTGGTGAAGTTGGACTTACCTTAACGATGATATAGAAAGCCGGCAAGCTTCTGAACATTGGTGAAATAATTATGCATCTCTCTTTTTGTGTCTCAGGTATCTTTTGTTGTGTCTTGAATGTTTTATGAAATTTACTTTCTAGAATTGTTTGAGCCACCGTTAAACTAAGACAACAAAACTTAATTTAGTTAAGCTAGTTTTTACCTTCCGAACTGAATCTAGCAACTTAGGTTAGAATTTTAATTAAGCGTAAATTTTTATTTCATCTATTCGCTTCCCTCTAGTCGACATCTCAATCCTATATCGGGCAGAAAAACCAATCAACCAAATTTTTAGCAAAATTTGAAGATTGTAAAATGTAGAAAATTTTTGTAATGTTATACAAATTCTTGATGCATTTTGTTAAGATTTTGTCACGATGTTTGTTGTTTTCTAAGATAGATAAAAAAACACTGTGTTGCAAGTTGTTGATCGTATATTTTAAAAACTATAATTAAAACACTTAAATGATATACAAGTATACAACGAAGTCCTTGAAACCACCACTCTTCCCTTAGAAACCATCATCATGGTTGATGTCAAACCCCTACCATATTCACTATACTTTTGTTTCCTTTATAATGCAACCATAGTGGTGGTTATATCTGTCATTACCTCAAATGTGATATGTAAATCCTTAAAAACAAAGTTACCGAAGATCACACTATAATGTGTTTTGGTGTTCGATATCACAACTACAAACAAATAAAGTTCATATTAGATTATTAGATAATACATAATGCATGTGATGATGTGACCATGATACCTAGGGATACAACCGGTGCTCACATCGCGAGGTGAACTCGTTTCTTGCCACACTCCAATTTGCTTTAATTGAGAACATGACGCTACCTAACAATAGAAATGCACATTTATATTTATTTAGGTGTCATTCATATGTATGGAGGTATTAAGGGATAGAATCTAAGTCATCCTTATTACTCACATGTTATTATAATTTTTAGAAATTGTTTATATATCACTGTCACTGACTATTGCCACGATTTCATCTCAACTCCGATTTGGGTGTTTAAGTACAGCATGAAAAGTTTATTAAGTCTATTTTCAAATAAAGCTGGCCTCACATCTATAATTAATCGTAAATCATGTTTTACTACAGAGACATGTTCTATAAACAGTATTGCTTCGTTCTATTTCGGTCCAATGAGTTATGTATCAAGTTGAGTCCATAAAAAACCCGTCTTAGGGTTAGAAACATACTTGTAACTTTGTAACTGACCTAGACCTCTCCAAGTCGTCATCCCCTATTTATACGCTTTAGCACAGCCAGAAACAAAGGGTTTTAGATTAGATTAAAGTTAGATACTGCTATTTTTTTAGAACATGTGTGTTGGCTAGACCACTTGTTTTTTGTTACGGGACTCCAACTTCATATTGTGAGCTTATTTTTTATTTACAATTTAGATTGATTTTATCTTGTTCGTGTTTGTTCTTTGATTGTTGGTAGGAATTAGGTTGATCATTGTTGGGGGAATAAGTTTCCCTAAACAGGGGCCAAATGACGTCAGCCTCCGACAGCCTTCGGCCCGAAGCATAACACTGTCGAAGCTTGTTCCTTCTGAAGAAGTTGTTTCCAAGTCCCAAGGTCCTCCTCGAAGCCCTCTGGAGCGAGGCCCCCGAACCCCTTCGGAGCCCTCCGGAGCGAAGCCCTCAAGATCTCTTAAAGTTTGCTAGAAGCTAAGTCTCAAGCTAACTTCGAAGTTAGCCTCCGGGCCATATTCGGAGTTAGCATTCGAGCCTCGTTTGGAGTTAACCTTCGGGCTTCTTTCGGAGCTCCTCAGAGCCAGTCTCCGGACCCTTTCCAGCCAATTCAAAGCTAGGTCTCCGAGAACCCAGTTCGGAGCCCTGTTCGGAGCCTCGTCGGAGTATACTTCGAAGCCCACTTCGGAGTGTACTTCAAAGCCTTCCCTGCGGCCTTCGCCTGAAGAGCTTCGGTCCCAAACTCCGAATCCAGAAGATATTTACACCTCGCTACAGTGTAGAAGCCATACCAGGGGCCCCTCTGCCCCTAGTATATCGTTTAGCTGGTCAAAGATGTGACGTTGTCTGACACGTCTGTAAGCTGTAAAGCACTTTTGTATAGTAGCTAGCTCTTTTTTCCCTTTCTGCCCCTATGAGCCTAGGACTTATAGAGGGCATTTTGGTCCTTTCCTTTGGCCTGCGTGCCTATAAAAGCAGGGCCAAGCCCTTGTAACAGGATAGCTTCTCCAGGGCCACCCTGAAGTTCACTATACCACACTGAGGCATACCATGCCAAATCCACCACAAACTGGACGTAGGGATATTATCCCCTAGGGGAGGTCCGAACTAGTATAAATCCTTTCTTCCTCTGAGAGAACCCTTCGAGGTTCATTTTACACACCATATATACATATACAAACCTGTGTTGTAGCTAAAACAATTGCTACAATAGTTGGCGCCGTCCGTGGGGACCTTAGTCCTAAAAGCTAAGTTCTCTGCCACAGTCTGCAATTCGAAGTGCGCTTAAGGGGGGAGCTTCGAAGTTTTCTAGCTTCGCGCACCCCCCTGCAAGAGGCTTCAGGTGCAGTTCGAAGGCCTTCTTCGCCTTCCTCCATTCTTCGCGTTTCGTAGCTCACCCTCCAGCAAGGAGCTCCGCTTCATATGTCGAAGGCCGTCAAAGTCCCAGGGGCTACGAGGTATGTACACTACCGAAGCATCTCTTCGATGTACCAATCTGCAATTACATTAATATAAAAATTTGAAGCCCTACTTCGCTTAAAGTCGAAGCCTTGCTTCGCCTTAAAGTCGAAGCCCTGCTTCGCCTTTAAAGCAAACTTTCACTTCATCTCGTTAAAAGTCGAAGCCTCACTTTGCGTGTTAAAACCGAAGCTATGCTTCACGTTTTGAAATCGAAGACTTGTTTCCTTCCAAAAATTCGAAGCCTTGCTTCACCTTATCAAAAACCCGAAGCCTTGCTTCGCCTTATTTAAAACTCGAAGTCTTGCTTCGCTTTACAAAATCCGGAGCATCCCTCCGAAGGCTACACAGCGCCTCTGGGCCCGTAGCAGTGGGCTTTGAGACTTCCGAGCGACGGCTCGGCAAGTCCGGGATTCCAGGTTCCGGCCTGATGCATCCCCGGGTCGAAGGTGGCCTAGGATCGTAGGTGGCCCAGGGTCGTAGGTGACCCAGAGTCGAAGGTGGCTCAGAGTCGAAGGTGGCTCAACTTATCACAGGTTCGGTGAATCCACACCAAATATCCTTTTCACTACAGGACCAAGTTCAAGAAGCCTTGCTTCGCTATCTGAACACGCACCGAGGCCTCACTTCGTGTGACGTGATCTAATCTAAGAATTAAAGCATCTTGAAGTCATGCTTCGCTTAAAAACTAAGTGTGTTTCAGAGCCTCGCTCACGCACAATATCCAAATCCAAGCATGCCGAAGCATGCTTCGGTTAATTTGGCTACGCTGAAGCCTTGCTTCGACCCAAATTAACACGTTTGAAGCCCAAAAGAGGCCTTCGCCCGATGTGTTATAAGCATCCGAAGCCGCCAAAAAGGCGCACCCCTTCGCATTTTTTATTGCCCACACCAGCAAATGACTAAGTCCCTAGCTGCCACGAGCAAGGGGGAAGCATGTATGCGAAGTGTGCGAATGTAATGCGTAGTACGAGCGTGACAAGCTAAAACGTTCGAAGCCATTAAACCATGCGAAGCATGCAGAAGAAGTATGCAAATACAACAAATCTCATTCATTGAATGATAATTGAGAAGTATGTTACAAACAAACTTCGAAAACAAAATTACGAATAGTCTGTGTCTAAGCCTAAGAAAAAGCGAGCTCGAGGCCCTAGACCTCGCTTGCCCTTCTTTCGGCCAGGGCCCCCTCGGCTGGACGAAGCCTCGTCAGAGCCTGCTCTCCCACGTCCGGTTCGTCCATGTCGCGAAGCCCGCATACCTCGTCTTCTATTTTGCAGGTCGCTCCAAGTCTGCGAGGCAGGCGGTGCCGTGTCGAAGGCAGAGAAGTCTAAGGCTTCATCGCCTGCCAAGACCGTTTGCGAAGGCTATACCCCCTCGCTATGTGAGTTTACTACGATGTCACTTAAGTCTGGCAAGGATGAAGAACTCCGAAAGGACTCCGTCTTCACAATAGCCAGCAGATCCTAAACTACTTCGGGGATGGCTTCGCCGTTAGGTCCCCTCAGAAGTTTAAACCGAGGGGGGCCTTCGGACCTAGCTACCTCGAGGACCGCCCACAATTGGAGAAGTTCTTCAGAATCCTCAAGTACTTCGAAGTCAACATTCGGAGACTGAGCCTGGACAGGTATAAAACACCCCCGCATTTATATTAATAAACTGATAAGTTTTTACAAGCCTACAACTAAGAATTACAAGGAGCCTAAGGAGGTCTACACCTTCAGAGGCGGAGGTGCCAACGACAAAGGCTGAGCTGGCGAGGCGTGCGCCCTGGCTCAGCGATTTCCTCCGCCGCAACCACTGGCGCAGGCTTCGGCAAAGCTGGGCTTTGGTCCACCACCTGGACTTCCTCGTCGCTTCGAAGGTCCCCTTCGTCGCGGCCGCCGCCTCCGTCTTCTTCGGACTCCGAGCTGCTGTTGCTGCTGTCGGAGGCCTCCGCTGGCTTCGACACAGTGGGCCTCACACCGGCATCGTCTTCTGCAAAAGAGTTCAAGTCAATATCCACATATAAAAGAGAAGTATGTTTGAAGTGTTCACCTTCGTCGGAGATTTCTTCGAAGGTAAAGGGGTCAATGTGTGCCCCCCAATCCCTTTGTTGCGAAGCCGGCGCGTCGACCTCCACGCCCGAAGCCATCGCAGTCGAGGCCTTCGCTACCACCTTGGTAGCCGTTGCCGGAGCACTTGTTGGCTCCGCTTCTGTTTGAGGGTCCGCGGCCGTTGCCTCCTCCGGAGTAGAGGCTTCAGTCGCGGGGACCTCCAGCCGAACCCTCGAAGTTTCGGGCTCCTCGTCATCCCCCTTTTCCTCTTAGAGCCGGTGGTCGAAGCTGCGAGGTGGGAGAAGTCTGGCAGGGCCTGGACCTCCTCGAAGCCAAGCAGGGTCCACACCCTGTTCTAATGCTCCCAAGTCCCCACCAGTGCAAGACGTTGGGCTTGCTCCTCCGGTGTCGGGGTCCCAACAACGCGCTCCGCCGCCGTGATGGCTTCCTCCGGAGTCCTCACTTCAAGAGTAGCTTCATAAAGATACAAGTCAGAATAAAGTTCTCAGCGAAGTATGAAAGTGCAAAAGCTTCGAAGTCTTACCGAGGCGTTCAAATGCCACTTCGTTCAGACCCCCTCGGCCCGAAGGTTGAAAGAGCCCCTCCGGCCAAGAGCGCGCAAGGGGGCTGAGCCGGAGGGTGATGAACTCCTCCGCGAGGTCCCTCATGCTCATCTTCGCAGCCACCCACTGAAGGAGCGAGATCCTCGAGCGAAGGGTGTCGGGGCTGGTCTTCACCACGCCTTCACGCCGATAAGAGATAAGGGCATTGGTACTCCGAAGGGGAGAGTTCGCGCCGACGGAGGCGTAGAACCACTCTTGATCCCACTTCGAGTACCATTTGTTGTTGGCAGCCCTCGCCGGGAAGGCATCTTGGTACTCCTTCCGAAGCTGGAAGTTGGCGCTGCCGAAGGCCAAAGCCCTTTTGACGCGGTCTGCACCCTCCCTCGGCTTCGGTTGGCAGTTGGCGTCGTGAAGGGCGACGAAGACGTCTGCGCGGCCCTCGCAACCTTCGGCCCTCATGGCCCACTCAAACACAGCAAGCCTCGCCACGGCGTTGGGCGAGAGTTGAGGAAGCTCGAGGTTGTAAGCCCTCAGGACTTCGCTCAACATCCCTACCACCGGTAGTCCGAGGCCGGCTTCGAAGAAGGCTTCGAACAGCACCACTTCGTCAGCTCAAGGCCTCGGTATGGCCTTCGACTTCTCCGGAGCTCTAAGTTGAATCTTCGCAGCAATCCTTCCCTCGCAGGCCCTCCGGATGGACTCCTCTGTGGAGATCGAGGCTCTCATTTCCAGTGTCTGCTCAAACTTATCGGATGGAGACCGAAGGTCCCTTGGCCCCAACCACCTCGGTGCAGGCTTTGCTGCCGCAGCTGCCGCTGCCTGCGCTTGGGCGGAGCTCGAGCTTGAGCACAAGGCCAAGGCCTTCGAAGCAACCTTCTTCGGCATTTTGTGGAGCTTCGGCGCGAGGGGCTAAAGCTGGCGAGGGGTGCTTCGCGCGAAGCTAAGGAGGAGAAGAGAGCGAAGGATGCAAGGCATTGAGAAGAAAGCAAATGAGAAGCGTGCCGAAGCCGTGTGCGGTAAACCCCTATTTATAGGTGGTAAAAATCCTGACGGTTCGTGGGCCGAACCCGCTGGTAGGTGGGCCTCCAGCGAGGCGAAGCGGCTTGGCGCACAGTAACGGTCGATTTTATAGCCGTTGCGGAGTCAGTTGATCTCCCCGAGGTCATTCTGACAGCTGACGCAGGCATTTATTACCTGCGCATTTCGAAGCCACCTTCGGTCCAAGCTCTGAAGGCCTTTTTTCCCTGAAGTTGTAATTTTCTGTCATTTGCCCCAAGGGCGCACGCACCCCTTCGTCCCGAAGGCCTGCAAGCGAGGGGCTACTTTTGGGGGAATAAGTTTCCCTTGAACAGGGGCCAAATGACGTCAGCCTCCGACAGCCTTCGGCCCGAAGCCCAACACTGTCTAAGCCTGTTCCTTCTGAAGAAGCTGTTTCCAAGTCCCAAGGTCCTCCTCGAAGCCCTCTAGAGCGATGTCGCGCCCTGATTTAATAAATCAGGACTTTATTGAAATTCCATAGAAAATCAATAAACAATACGTTCATCGTGCGACCTCGTACAATACGGGCAATCATTCACGGTTCGTAGACCGCATTAATACAAAAGGGAATAAAGATGAAGAGAAACTAATAAAATAAGGGTCCTAGATGAACGCCTCCTTCCAGTCTCGCCTTGACTGGGTCGCTACTCCAGACCTTCATCCTCCTCGTAGTAGACGGGCTCTGATGGTGTAAGTCAACGGGGTGAGTACAGATGTACTCAGCAAGCCACCGAATGCAAATGTAATGCAAGATAATAACAAGGGAGATAGTGGCTAGTTTTGCGGAAGCAGCATATTTGTAAAGCATTAAATGTGAGCAATTTATTAGTACGGAAAAGTAAACATGTGAATGCATCATCATCTTCTAACTCGAGGAGTACGTTTTACCTCCTCGCACAACAGTCCTTACATGCCAGGAATAACTCAATCTTTCAACCAATGGTAAGCTAACTGCGAGTAGTCACACAACCCGCCCTTGACCGTGGGCTCGGCTTTTCGAAAAGATTAAATTACTCTGATCAGAGATGTACCACTGTACCCACAAGGCACGCACTCATCACTTACACCAAAGTGTAACGAGATGACCCATTTCACGGGAACTCGTGCCAAAACCTTCCATATGGTCTTCCCCGACTCAACAGCACCCTCTTATAGGTTTCGTACCGTGTCTCGCCATGTCGAGTTTCCACAATACCCCCCCTTGAGCCATCGTCGGTACAAGGCGCCCTGAGGGCTAGCCCCTTGCCCCCTCCACTATGGTGCCGTGAGACGGAGTGTTCCACACTTCCAGTTAGGACTTACCCATTAGACTTGTGGTTGGTACGGAAGTGCTTTGCAACAGATCCCGCAGACCGGTCCTTATAGTGCCCCGGGTGCGACATACCAAAACCCGAGCTTGCACCCGGAACCCACCATACTTATGACATGCCTAACTCCAACAGAGTCCAGAGACAAGAATAACAGGGTATTTCATATACCAGAATCCATCTAATCTACGACTCATTCTTTATATCCTATAGCAGTTGTGCCGGTACATTGGGCACTAGCTAATATAATATTTGTAGAGTGACAAGGAGTTAAGGCTCAATAAGCATGGCTTGGGTTTGCACACAAGGATGGGGATCTAATAAATATAAGTGTAAGGCTTGATTATTGGACTAATGCAATATTAACCTATGAGTTACAGCGATAGTTTATTAAAACATGGGCTCAATATGATCAACTGTTTCCACAGAGGTGGTCGATGACTTGCCTTGATCAGCAAAGGGGGATGGAGGAACCTCGGGGTAGAACTCCTGCTCCTCGACGAACTCGTAGTCTTCTCGATACGGAAAAATAAATAATACATTCAATACACAGATAAAATTCACCAAATAAAAGAACATACATAGTTGTGGGTGTTCTTATGTGAAGTAATATTTTATTATTCTGAGTTTTTGCATAAAACAGTAAAGTTTAACTTTTTGGGATTTTTCCTAATTTATTTTCTGTATTATTAATTTTAATCCTAAGGGATTTTTATTCTTTTATTTGCTAAAAATATTTTGGGTAACAGTAACATACTGTTTTTATTGCATTAATGTGTAGAGAATATTATTATGTATTTAACAAAATTTGAATGGTGAAATTTGGAGTTAAAATGAGCAAGATATGAATTTTTGAAGTTTAAACCATTTTATGAAATTTTTATTTAAACTGGAAAATGGGCTCTGGTCCACGGTGAGCCAGGCCCACGGTGGACCGCGCCACTGTGCGCGTGGACCGGATCAACCAGATCCGTTGGATCCAGATCCGGCGGCCAGGCGCGAGGCGGGATCCCTTAAATGAAAACGGACGGCCACGATTAAATCATACCGAACCGGTACGCGTGGACGCTCGAGATCACTTCTGGGGTTTAAGTGGCGATCGACGGCCGAGAGCGAGCGATACCGCTTTGACTCAGATCGAGGGCTCAGATTAAGTCAACAGGGAATCTAATCTCAGCCGTTCACCGCAGATCGAATGGCCGAGAGCTCGTACGGCACGGCAAGCGGCGAAGGGGTAGTTTTACCCTCCTTCCCCAACTCCGGCGGTACTGCGGCGAGCTATTCCGGCGATGGTGAGGGCCTAGCGCCTAGGCTACTGGCTAAAATGGAATCAGGGGAGTGCAAGGATCACAACGGTACCGGAGATGGCGACGACGGGGCAGAGGCGACGGTCGGCGGCGAGGGTAGACGGCGGGGTCTCTTCGGGGCTCGACGGCGACGACGATCTGGCGGTATCCACGGCCAACCAAGTGGATGCCGGGGACGGGTGGGCGACGACGGATCCGACGGTGGTGACAGCTAGGGCGAGGGGGGCCTGGATCAACGGCGAGCGGCGGCCGGAGTTGAAGTAGAGCCGAAGACCTAAACGAGGTCGGCAGCGCTCTGTTTACGCTATAGCTCGCTTCGGTGGTGTGGGCTGAAGGCGGTGAGAGCGAGGGGTTCTTATAGGGGGGGCGCCGGCGTCCAATTGGAAGGGAACCGAGGGTTTCCCTTTTCTCAACGCCGGTGAACTTTCCTAAGGCTCGGGTTCTTTCCATGTGCGGCGAAAACGCGTGGCTATCGGTGGAATGAGATCCCCGGCGGCCAGAGAAGGCGACCCCTCGGTTAATTTGGCGAAAACGGATAGGGGGCGGCGGATTTTGGAAGGTGGGGGTCGCCGGCGGGAGAGAGGGGATCCCTTTCCATCGAGGAAGAAGATCCTGACAGGTGGCCCCCACCTGTCAGCGGGCGCAACAGAAAAGGAAGGCCCGACAGGCGGGCCACGACTGTCAGCGGGCGAAGGGGAGCGCGTGGGGGCTGACACGTGGGGCCAGGCGGGGCGCGGGCGGGAGGAGAGAGGGGAGGCGAGCACCGACAGGAGGGCCCCGCCTGTCAGTGGGAGGGCGGTAATGGGCTGGGCCAAAAAAGGCCTTTGGAAGGAGTTTCAGGGTTTCGGCCCAATAAGATTAAAAATTGTTTTATGATTAAATTTAATTCCAGAAAATCGAATATTTGATTAAGGGTTGAATCACTGTTGATAAAAAATTATAAAAATTCCTAAAATTATATTTTGATCTCTAGTTCATATCATAAAATTTTCAAGTCCAGATTTTGAGTATTTCTCCCTGTTTGGCTTTATTTGAGTTCTTTTGTGATTTTTCCTTTAATAATAAATCCAGAAATGATTTTAAATAATATTTTTCTTTTATTTTAATCATTTTTAATTTCTGGGGTGTTACAAGCGAGGCCCCCGAACCCCTTCGGAGCCCTCCGGAGCGAAGCCCTCAAGATCCCTTAAAGTTTGCTAGAAGCTAAGTCTCAAGCTAACTTCGAAGTTAGCCTCCGGGCCTTATTCGGAGTTAGCCTTCGAGCCTCGTTCGGAGTTAACCTTCGGGCTTCTTTCGGAGCTCCTCAGAGCCAGTCTATGGACCCTTTCCAGCCAATTCAAAGCTAGGTCTCCGAGAACCCAGTTCGGAGCCCTGTTCGAAGCCTCGTCGGAGTATACTTCGAAGCCCACTTCGGAGTGTACTTCGAAGCCTTCCCTGCGGCCTTCGCCTAAAGAGCTTCGGTCCAAAACTCCGAATTCAGAAGATATTTACACCTCGCTACAGTGTAGAAGCCATACCAGGGGCCCCTTTGCCCCTATTATGTCGTTTAGCTGGTCAAAGATGTGACGTTGTCTGACACGTCTGTAAGCTGTAAAGCACTTTTGTATAGTAGCTAGCTCTTTTTTCCCTTTCTGCCCCTATGAGCCTAGGACTTATAGAGGGCATTTTGGTCCTTTCCTTTGGCCTGCGTGTCTATAAAAGCAGGGCCAAGCCCTTGTAACAGGATAGCTTCTCCAGGGCCACCCTGAAGTTCACTATACCACACTGAGGCATACCATGCCAAATTCACCACAAACTGGACGTAGGGCTATTATCTCCTAGGGGAGGTCCGAACCAGTATAAATTCTTTCTTCCTCTGAGAGAACCCTTCGAGGTTCATTTTACACACCATATATACATATACAAACCTGTGTTGTAGCTAAAACAATTGCTACAACAATCATACTCTTGCTAGATCACGAATAACTTGTGGAGTTATTGTATCGATCGCTTAGACATAATAAAAAAGTCACATACGATTGTAATCGGATGATCAACGACGACTCCTTTTAATCAAAATTATATTAACTCATCGAAAAAATATTTAGACTAACAAAACATATCACATTAGCGATGGCCATCATGTGAGCTAAACAAATATTGTTCTCGTGAGCTACGGTAGCTACGGAGCTAGCTCGTGTTGAATTATTAGGTTGTATTTTGTGCCATAAAAAATAAAAAATAAGAATCCATAGGTTAATATGGCTGCTAGACTGAAAGCCATTATTTTTTGCATCTTGCTCTATTCAGAACTATGTGATATTTCAACATTTCAAAAACAAATTTCACCATAAATTATCTTAATTCACCTACTATTATTATAAATTTTTCATTTTTTTATTTTTTTCAATTTCAAAATTGAAATTTGAATCAATCCTATTGATCGAACACTTAGGCTATATTTGTTTGAGCTTTCTAGTAGATTTTTACCTTAGAAAGTCAAAAGCTCAAACAAACAATCAACTTCTGAGCTAAGCTTTCCGAAGGCAAAAGTCACAGAAGCTATGATTACATTGAAAACCCATAAGCAGTGAAATGTTAGTTTTCTGTGGTTTTCGATCTCCATCAGCGCTGTCTTCCTCTCCTTCGGTCGTCCGACGTCGCCCCGCCCTTCCCCGCCGTCCCCAGGTGACGTCCCGTCCGACGTCACCTCGGTCGGCCCCGCTGCCCATCCGGTGTCAAATAGAAAATAGTCAACATTAATACAACTAAATAATGAAAAAATATATTATATAAATAAAAAAGTATATAATTTATCTAAAACTCAAATAAACAGGGCCTTAACTACCACGTGGTAGCCAAGGTTACGTTAACCCGGATTCTTAGTGTGAGTTTTGGTTCTACTGTAAGCTATGAAAAAGCTGATATGAACTGTCTACTATGAAAAAGCTAATGTGAGTATTCTATTGTGGAAAAATTAAAAGTTATTTGATTAAAGCTATTATGAAAAAGCTGCTATGAACTAACTATTTTTTATAACCGACATAATTTTTATTATTATAATATTTCATAAATATATATAAATAGAAAACATCAACATTGATACAACTAAATAAAGGAAAAATATATTAGATAAATAAAAAAATCTATAATTTATCTCCTAAAGTAATATTAGATAAATAAAAAGTCTATAATTTATCTCATAAAGTAATCGATAACTATATAGCTATCTAATGAAATTATGTAATACAATACAAACCATAATAATTTTAAATCAATCAAAACACTTTGAATTCATGTTATCCAATTTGTACTAAAAAATAGAAAAACAAGATTCAAGCTACTTTTAAATTTGTACTAGAAAAAACCGCTTTTCATTGAAGAAATAGATTTGATAAACCCGTTTGTACAACGTCAAAAACAGAATCAAACACCATTAATAATGTAACAAATGACTTGAACACATAGCTGACCGTTTTTTAGCGTGAAACATGGACTCGGTTTCAAAATTTCGTCCGTTTAAACCCAATTGATAGATGACATTCACAACACTAACGACAGAACGTCATTATGCTCGATCCTAATTTTACCCAATTGTTACAACATGCCTCCAAAACCAAATAGGAATTGGATGCCAGGCACAAGTTTAGTAATGAGAAAACAACTTCAACACAAGCATACGCTGTCCTCTACAGCAGTATCAACTCTCACGCATCACATTCTACATACAAAAATGGGAAATCCATTCTAGTGGTACAACCCAATAGCTATTGGTTTATTGAGTGCAATATTTCTACCTGAGTTTAACACATAATCACTATTCCTGCAAAACGAAGCTGACAGATATGTTACATGACCTCTTGAGCTCTGGCCCTCTCAAGGATACGTACAATGAAATTTCGGGCACAATGCCATAGCTAAACTGGAAACAAGTTCTAGCATCTAATAAAATTAGAAGCAAATCCTATTCCACTGCTCTTCTATACTAACCTGTTGCTATTGCAAAGAACATTTTCTACATCACAACTGTCAATTGCAAGGGTCAATTAATGAGATATCCACACTCCCCAACCACTGCCTGTGAAATCTGCATCCTACGAAGAATAATCAACTGAGAAAGGAAGCTTATGTTGCTTTTGCTGTGCGTTTTCTCCAGACACTCTGAAAATTTAACACGCAACTGTAACTATAAGAACGAAGATTAGATGTCTGGTAAAGCAAGCTCAGAGCACAGGTGATTTGCTTACAAGAGTCTCATTTTCAGATTCCTCCTTGCTGTTTAAATTATGGTCATTAGTCTTTTGCTCCTCTTTCAGCTCATCACCTTCGTTGGCCACTTTCTCTGGTTTTTCTTTCTCAGCTGAACTAATTGCCTCTTCTTTCTCATTGTGGCCATCTGAGATAACAGAACAATTTGGCATTAAGCGTACTAATGCAAAAATAGCATGTGTATTATGGGTAAAGAAACAGTGGACCATAAAATCAACACCAAATAATCATACCAGATATTTTATCTTTGTCAGATTCTGAGTGTGCACGAGAACTAGATGAATCTGAATCAACAGCATCAACATCACCGACAGCATCAACAGAACTTTTACCTCCTATTTTTCTACGTTTATTTTTTGGCAGCCCTTTTGGTTTGCCTTTCCTCTTTGGAGGTGAGGGCCTGCAAAATATGGATCAGACGAATTGAACCAAGGTCTCCAAGTCTAATCATCTGATTTGGGCTTACCTCTTTTTTGGCTTCTGTTGGTTAGGCGGGGTTTGCTTGCTGGCAGCAATTCTTGTATCCAGGGATCTGTAAGTTGTGATTACATATCAAACATGTACTGGTGGCTACCACAGACATTAGTACGAATTACGAAATGTCAAAATGTAATTAATATAGAGGAGCTGGCCCAGGTAGAAAGCCGAAGAAAGATATTTGACATGAGGCATCCCTTTGTCTTGTGACTACTGAATGAAGAGAGGTATAGTAGTGACTAAAAAACCAAATTGGAAAATAAAAAAGAATATTGATAAAGTGCATTTTTATAGAGAAGCAGCAAGTCATTAGGCATCATGTATTCCTCTTGGTCACATTATGGTTCTTGTATTATCTGATTCTAGGATAACGAGCAAGATATAAGCTGAAAAATTAATTTATTCAAATGATCAAGTACATGATATTTTTTATGTTGCAGTGCAGCTTATTATACAATACATTATATTTAAGAGTAAAATCCAGCTTACCGCCCTTGGCTTCTCCCTGAATGATCCTTCTTGCGCTCCTGCAAAAATTTAGTAAACTACATTCAATAAAAATATTCTTATACTTCAAATAGAGTTTCTAGGAAACAGTTTAAAATACTCTACCTTTACTGGTGAAACATCATTTTCAATAATTTCCCACTTTTCTTTAGCTAGGTTAAGTATTTCAACATCTCCATCATCATATAGCACCTATGCAGAGAAGCAGTCATGTTTAGTACATCTGGGACATTAACTTACAAACTATATGCTAGTCTGAACTAAAATTATAAACACGGCTGCTGCATATTGATGTGAGCAATCAAGCATTCTGCTATTTCACATTATTGCCAAAACAATAAAGTGCAAATCAATGCATTGCTTTCTATGCTAGCAACAGCAAAGTGGATCAAATAGATACACTTTATCAATACTAGTTAATGCACAGCTTGAGGGAACATACTGTGTGTCTTCTCTTTGATGAATCATGAGATTCCACGACACCTCCATAAAATCTAATAACCAAAAAATCAATTAAAATCTGGGCCACCTTAAGAAATCTCTGATACCACCATAATCATAATAAAACAAACAGAGAACTTACTTCTTATCCAGAGGCCACCAAACTTTTATTCTCTTTCCTACCAAGTCTGCACTGCTGGAGTCATGTGTTGAGCACTGCAGGCATTAATTCTTAGCAAGTGATCAGAGAAATTTTCCTCTTGAGAAAGCACAAAGTGAATACCACTAGCAAACATGTACTTTCTTCCAGTAATTTTAACAAATCAGGTTTGCTTACAGAACAAAAGAAAACCATAGAAATTACCTTTGCTAAACCAGAAACTGGTTTTAGCTTCTGCCTTTTGAGTGACCCGTTTAAACTTCCCAATTGAGTAGTTTGCTTACTACTGCCAGCCTCACCAGATCTCTGCAAGAGTTTAGCCATAATCAATGAATCAGAATCTGAATTTCACCTGTAGATCTCATACGTACCTACCATACAGATGGAAAGAAGTTACCTTTGGACCAGTACTCAAGGCTTCCGAATGGGACTTCTTAACACCCTTTTTCCCTTTGGATACAGGGGTTTTAATACTAGTAGGAGATGCTACCAACTCAGCATTAATCGAATCATCTCTGCTTTTGCCCCCCTCCAACTTATTTTCCAAGGAATTCATGTTTTCATCTGGATTGATAGAGTGTAGTACAAGCTCATCACTGTTTTTGTTGCCTTTTGCTGAGTTTGGCCTACTCTTAGAGACTGATCTTTTGCGTTTTGGTGTCGAAAAAATTATAGGCTTCTCATTACTTTCTTTCACATCCATTTGCCGTTTCTTTGATTTGCTCTTTGCTGATTCCCCCAAATTTCCTTGATTTTCCAAGTTTATTTCTCTAACCAATCCCAAGACATCATCTTTTTCCAAGTTTACTGAACCAGATGTTGCCTTCTGCTTTTTCCCTGCCTTTTTTGCTCCTTGAGATTTTAGAATTTTGACAATTTTACCTAGTGGAACTTCATTACCAAATTCATCAGTCTCATCTATGAGCATCTTATCAATGGGTGATTCAACCTGGAAGATAGAATTATAAAAGAGCCTAGAGTCAAAGGCCAGCAGACAATCGATGATGAGTCACTATGGACTTGGACATCTAAATAATTATACCTCAGCAGAGTTTGCTGTCATAAGAGCCTCGAAATGGGCCAGTACATTCTCACATCCTGGCCACATCTGCTCATCACTCTCCTACATAATATTCATATAAATTATCAATATAAGAAGCCTAAAATAGAAAAGGCAAAAAAATAACACAGTTATAAAGATATTCTTAAATGAATGGTTGCTTCATATTTTGTTACAGCACATATGACATACCACAGAATTTTCATTCTGGTCCTTCTGAACTGACATATAAAGTTGAGCCGGCAATGGAACCATTTGACCTTCTGATACATTTATCTGCTCTTGGCATAACCTCTTTGCAATAAGAATTCCAAGATCGCAAATAGCATGAAGTGTCTGCAAACAACATACCTCAAAATCTAAGTCATACAAAATTGTAAACTAGAAATATTACAGTACATCAGGTCATCAGCACAAAGGCAAAAAAATGAACTCATTAAGTCAATATTTTCAGACCTTGGTTTTGTTAACATCAACAACATCTTGAGAACATTTGATACTTCTAAATATAGATACTATTGTTGTGAAGCTCTCCTTTTTCATGCCTGGTACACTATGCTGTAAACCCTCTTCTCCTAGGAGGACCGAAAGAAGAAGATGCAATCGCCTGGAAAGAGTTTTTTTATAAGCATGCAATCAGCAAGAAGAATAAAGAAAATAAGACATTTGCATTTGTTTTTGTTAAAAGTCAAAACAGCCCCTGAGTTACAGGGAAAACTAGAGTCTGCCAGGAGACTACTTTAACAGCCATAGGTGCAGTGTTGAATTAAACCATTAGACAGGTGGGCCCTAATTGATATTTCTCATAGCAAATCCTTTGTAACTCTGATTTACACCTATAGGATTAACCATCTAAATTTTCAAGCGCGAAGTTAGAATTAAAAGTGGAATTAGTGGAGAGCGATATTACATTTTAAGGTGTGCGTTTGTGTGCAATAATCAAGTAGTACAATGAAGAAAAACACAATACCATTAGTCCATTACAATGATCCTAGCCGAGAGAATACCATTAGATCTACGTTATCGATTAGCAGTAAATTGACCAATGCTTTAAAATTCTCATATTCCATGATGTGAGGGCATCAATCAAATAACCTTATTAGAGTTGCTTCTGTGCTCTCCCCCTAGTGTTTTGCAGTAGTTAAAAATGGTGGGCATAAACTACTTTTATAAAAGTTTCATGTGGCGAGAGATGCACACAGTGGCGAGATGTAGATGAACAGGTCATAGAAAGATGTCTGAAGTTTGAAGTATTATTTCCCTTCAAGCATGATTGTGACTGTTCTTAGTGAATCAACAAGGTGAAGGGCCCCATCACCCCAATGGCAATATGTGGGATATCACAGCCCCTGGCATTGTCTTTTGATCAATGTTTACAAATCGCCTAGTCGGACCTAGTCACCAGGGTACCGACCAAAAAAAGAATCGCAATTAATCGCGATTAGTCGATTTTGGTCAGTGAGTGAGATGCATGATGAAAACAGTGAGCATCAGCAGCAGCGCAGTACTTCTACTTCATGTATGATAAGAATATAAGATAGTGGGGTACCCAAGAAGGTGGATGAAGAGCAGGCGTGCACGCGGCGTCGGCCGGACTCTGGAGCTTCGGCCGTTCGGCATGGGCGTGGCGTCGGCTGGACTTTGGAGCTTCGGCCGTTCGACGTGCGCACGGCGTCGGCTGGACAAGGCCTGCGCACAGTGTCGGTGGGAGCTTCGACATGCGCGCGACATCGGCTGGACAAGGCGTGCAGGCGGCATGAGCTTCAGCCAGGCTGTGCACAAGGGGAAACCTAGGCAGCCTATGGCGTGGCTCAGAGGAGACCTGGGCTCCTGGAGCTCTAACAATAATAACCCTAATCCCTAATAGGCCAATAGGTAACAAGCCCACCAGAGCAAGCCCACTAAAAACACATAAGTGAACCTAGTCAACTAGTCGCCAATTTCCTCCTAATCGGCCGACTAATCGCTCCTAGTCGTCGACTAATCGATTTTGGTTGATTCTGATCGGTTTTGGTCATGCTAGTCGGGTCAGAGCAGCTGGTTGGCTCCAGAAAACCGACCAGGCCGATTAATCGCGATTAATCAGACAATTTGTAAACACTGCTTTTGATTGTCCTTTGCCCAATGTTAGTGGAATGACATGGTGTCGAGGAGAGCCTCCTCGAATTTTCAGTAGCTGCTAGCTAGGTGTTGTTGGTGCCGATGTGTGTGTTTTGATGTTCCGGTGTTTAGGTGAATTGTTATGATGCCCCTTATCTCATTATTCTCTCGAATGGGTGTCTACTGTTTGTAATTATATTTTCCTCTCTAAAATCAATGAGCAGAGCCCTAACCATCTGTTTAAAAAAGACAAGCAAACTAATGATAATAAGCAACAGAAAATACTATAAGAGCCAATACAAGATACCAGTAAATTGGACCAAATGCTTTGACATCCTCGTATTCTTCAATGTTAGGGCATGATGGATCATGAGAAAGGATATGAACCAAATATGAAGTCATATATTCAGGATAAGCACTGAGCACATTGGTGTCCACTTGGACAGAAAGCTGACGTATCTTAACTTGCTGGCATATCTGTGCCACCTCAATCAGGTTGTGCTTAACCTGAAAAGGGAAAGGAAACAATATAAGCACATTGAATAAGTACATTTGTGGAAATCAATTGATTTTTCATATTTAGATATGAACCTCTTCATACTGTAGTGAATGATAATCATCAATTCCTAACAAGAAAGCACAAGCATATTTTGCATCCAAGGCCCTCTCCTTGATATATTGATGTACTTTACTGAGAAACAATTTCCTCACCTCAGAAAAATCATCCTGGTAATGAAAGAAACTATAAACCTCCAAAGAAGATAAGTGAATCATGTAAAGGGACAATAAGGAATTATACTAAGATGTATTATCTACAAGGCATACATGTGAAGTCCTCAGAGTCAAATAGAACATGTCAACAGGCACTTTGTGGTCCCATTGTCTTGATAAGCGGAGAACAGCTTTTGCGGCTGCCAGCCTCAAATGGGCCTTATCAATGGTACTGCAAGTAATGTAGTAGTGAGAAATAACCAAAATACATGGAAGAATGTACATTAGATTACAAAAGGTGTGTCTCTGTCGGAAGTTTGGTACCTTGAAACCATATTTGGGGAAATATCACCATAGGTAAGGATATTCTTAAGGATGCCCATTAATTTTTCTATTCTCGGATGTGCTTGAGCATCTTTGCAAGGTAGACAGCTCTTCACCAAAGTTTTAATGCCATAAATCTAGGAAGAAAATACCACAAGACAATACCTAGAAGTCAAATAACTTTAATGATTGGATTCAAAAGTCAGACTTATAAAACCATAATTTCACTAACCTTTAACAAGCAACTCTGTGTACTATCACTCCATTCAGATTTATGAGCAGAAACATCAATCGTGTCCTGGTAAGTGGTAATGCACTTGGAATTGCAATAAAAATGAATAAAAATGGAGAAGAAAAGGAGATTAAAAGAGAGCAAGTCTTACATCATTGCAGTCAAGAATTTTTTTATTTATAAAATTTATTATCTCTTCTCCCCTTGTTTCAAAAATTGGCATAGCTATCTGAGCTATGCACCCCAAAGATTGCAGGATGGATGGCAAATGCACTTTCTTTTCCTCCAACAAATCCACAAGCCTCTGCAAAGTATGAATGCAACGCACAATACATTAGAAATCTCAAGTATATGGTACAAGAAAGAAACAACTGACAACAAATTTGCACCTTGTAAAGAACAGATAGTGACATCAGTCCATCATCTTTTGTTATGGCAGCCAGAGCATGAACAGAGTATTTAGCCTGCTTCCGTGTACCTTCCAAACATAGCCTCTCTAGTAGAAGAGCAATGGAGCTGAAAAAATAAGGTACATCTTAGTTCTATACTCTGATATCCTTAGTGAGTAGCGAAAAGAAAAATGTCTCAGAATGAGGGAAACTTTGAAGCACTTGCACCTTGATGAAGCTAGTTGTTCACGAATGTTGCCACCAGCCTTCGACAGAACATGAGCAATTCCCTCTTTAAGTAGTTCATTATCCTCCTTTAGGAGTTCAATAATATCTTCTTCAAGTCCAGACAAAAGTGAAGGGAAGAAACTAGATACTGCCTGCAATGAGTAAAACAGCAAAATATGGGAACTGTCTTGCTGGAGTATCATGGAGCAAGTGCACACAGAACGGGTTAAAAAATAATATCTGAAAGAGGGACATTTTGTAGTGCATGCCTGCATGGGAGGTAGAAGAGGTACACTTGCTCAAACGAAACACCATACACTTGTAAACATAATTAATCAAATAACTGCTACTTGCTATCTGGCCAGATAATGGCCTTCCATTAGCAATGATAATCACTAGTTAGCTTAACAAGGAATTAACTTAGCACACAACACCATGCATGTAACTCCTGAAGTAGTTGTTGCATGCTTCCTTCATGGAGCGAAAAGAAAAATGAGCAAAATGTTTAAGCAAAGCATACCGTCAGAAGATCCATGCACGATGAGATAAGTTTTGTATTCCCAGTAGATTTTTGGTCAGAAGCTTCAGAAAGAATATCTTTGACATATTCCTTGTTCACAAGTAAATATGAGCATCTCATTGATAATGTTCCCACAAAATCATGTAACGCATGTTTTTCACCAAGTGTCTTAAGCAAATCAACCTGCAAATTACAAATAAAATTCAAACAACTGCAGTATATAAGTAAAATCAAATTGTTTAAATTATGGCATATAAAGAAAAGAAAATGAAGTCCTAGTAATCATGTGCGTCTTTCCATACCAAGTGTTAATATTCATCAACAATAATGCATAAATACAATATACTAACTATTATGAAAACTATCCCTAACTATATGCAGCAATGGATGATATAAATGGTATCAGAAATAGCAAAAGCTAGTGCTATGAAGAAGCTAAAGACATTTTTTGTTAAAATATACTGGTTTTGTTTCCATTTTAGTATTTTATATCACAACTCAGTAACAAGATAACCATCGGCAAATCAAATAGAAAGTACCCGAAGAGACCAAGCTTTGCTGAATGTTGTTGAACATTCGAGCAAGCTTGTGAATATATTCCAGATGTTGGCATCTTTTATCTGATGAAGCATGTTCAAGTACTCCTCAGACTTTGCAGGGTCATTGAACAAACGTGACATGCTCCGGAAACAACCTAGGATTTTTTTTTGCAAATCAGGGGTATCTTCCTGCTTGCAAGAAGAATATATAAGATAGTGGTAGAACAGACATTAACTATGTAGTGTGTTTCACTCTTCAAGATTCACCAACCTGGCTTGTTTGTCGAAGCAACACGTACTTCAGCATTTCTTGTTGTAGTCTGAAATTGGAGGTGCAATATATCAGAGAGAGAGAGAGAGAGAGAGAGAGAGAGAGAGAGAGAGAGAGATTATCAAACTAATGGTCTTTTAACAGATTGCCAGACCTTTGTTTTTGAAGAAGAATCTGTTCAAGGGCTTTCATCTCAACTTTATCAAAATGTGTGACAGCTGTTACCCAATGTTTCACTCTTTCCTTTGTCGGAAATTCTGGTGGGAACAATGAACCACATAAAATTGATTCAATTGACTCTGGTCTGCATCGAATAAACCAAACAGATCAGTAGACGCCAACTAACCACAATATCTTGCCTCAGCAGAAAAAGTGTTGTTATTGCACAGAATTACATGCATGTGCAAGCATGCAAGTTCATGTGTTTGTAAACAACCAGATGTTGATGCTGGACAGAATTCCAACGTATACCAATAGCCAAAATGTACAATGTCAACAAAAATTTATGCAACTACATTACTGTATCGAATGCTTGTCTCATGCATAATAAGCAGATCTCATGAAAAGGAAATCCATAGCAAGCAACAAACTATAAGTGTAATGTGGAGTGCATATGGTAAGCAAAGAACAGCAAGATATCTTTCATGTACAGTGAGGGAGTAGGGTATCACAATAACTGGATCTAATCATAAACATTGATTAAGTTACAAGTTTTGTGTTGCATGATTACAAGGAATAATACAAATTGCCTCAACAATATTTAGTGTCCATACCTAAAATCTTTGTCATAAAGACATCTTAGTATTTTTCCAGGTATCCACTCAAAATCATCTGAATTTGTTGAGCTAGCAGAACCCCTCAGGCAATAAAACTTATAGATGTCAGCCAATCTCTCCATTGTATAGCATTTTACGGAAATCTGAATTTTTACAACAATAAACAAGGCAAAAGTAAATCATACAGATCATATTACATGAAACATAAAAAATGAAAGATGCGGTGAAGATAAAATGGAATTAACTGATTTATCACGGACACGCTCTGCTACTAGTTTGATAGTTTCAACTGGAACAGCACCAAGAGAATGGCAAGTTACATCACAAACAGCAGCTACCACTTGCTTTCTCACACTTTCCTCATAATCCAACAATCTGTCGCAAAGTGCCTCTGCCAAGGAGACAAACATCAGCACAGGCACAACTTATGGCTCACTCAGGTGATATGAACAGATATTCAGCAAAATAACTACTTACTGATAATCTCTGGTGCTTCAGGCCGGGAATGGTTTGACATTAGACATTTTTTCAAATTCTCAATCACAGAAACACGGATTTCTACAACTCTGTCAGTCAATCTCTTCAGAAATTCATCAAAAAGAGATTTAAATGATTCCAAGATAGGCGTTCCAGTCAAAGAAAAAAGTTCCCCAAGTACTTCAACTGCTTTAGACCGAGTTTCAACTTGATCTGCCTAAGAAATGCCAAATACAAACTCTAATTTACAACACACTAACACAGAACCATCGAATAAAATTTAGGCACTTAAAATAAGATTTCTGGAACTTTTTTCTCGAAAATGGAAAATACTTTCTGTTCCCAAAGCACAATTTTATAGAGTATCACTTTCAGTGTATAAGTAAATTTTTGTTTCAAATTGAGAATCCAAAGTTACAACATACCAGCAGTTCCCCAGTTATATAAGGTACCACCACTTTAAGAACCTTTGGAGCACACTGATACAAATCAAATATGACTTCATGATGATCAATGTTATCATTGGCAGAACTCCCATCCCCATCCAAGGATGATGTCAGAAATTTCCTTATGTATGGCTCGAGTTTTCCTGCAGAGTGCTCTATAACATTGCGAGCAAGCTTACACGCAGACATAGAAACACCCTAATGATAAAAAATCGAAGACTTAAAACTTATAAAAGGAAATAAATATAGGAAAAGGTCATAGCATTATATATTTATATGCCAAAGCTAATAGCTGTTTTTCTAACAAATTACAGAATACATCCAAAAAACCTTATAAATGGAGGGCACTCACAGTTTTTTTCCGGCCTAAAGCTGATAAAAGTACATGTAGAAGGCTTCCTTGTATATACTCACTCTCATCTATAATTAGGGCCATTATCGATTGCATTGACTTTATAATATTTGTTTCATGACTGTCACTGCATGAAGTCAAAACACAATGGGTAAGCCATCGACAGCACATACATATCCATAAAAAAATAAGCATCAGAAATATTGCATGTATGTCACTCAGATAGCATTAATAGTCAATAATTTTGGCTGTGTTTCTGTTTTAGAACAACAGAGTGAAAAATTTCATGTATCAAATAACTTGGTACTATGAAATAGCAAAGCATCACTACACTCATGGTGGAAAGATGAGAGATGGATGATGCAGTGTTCTAACTGCTAAGTTGATGTCACTGTAGCATTGGGATCTCTAAACTGTAAAATAGTTCAAGGAAACCCATCTTTTATGCATATAGGCCATCAGCCAATATATCAAAATTCAAAACTCCAATGAAGGTTGTTAACCTGAGTGTAAATGTGGGCATTCACTCGTGAAACTGAGGTATCGATAGTTGTACCACGACTTCTCGAAAAGCTCTTTCATACTGATCAAAGAGGTCTGTCATTCAAATGCCAGTAAATCTGATACTCTCTATGATTAAAATTTTGAAAGGGGTCCTTCACATAATTCCCATATTGAAAAGGAATAACATATATCTTAGTCCTCAAAAAGAAACTAAAACAAGAGTTAATTGTATTGAACAAATGTTCTATCAATGAGAAACCAAACATGGTAGTCATTCCTCTGTAATCATGAACAAAGTGCAGAAACTAGCGCAAGTGCGTAACATGAAGCTCGGTGTGGCTCACGTCTAACAACATCATGGTCTAGTTGATACAGCAGATTTACCTGGTAATTTTGAAAAAAGACCGGAACATATCTGCAATTAGATCATTGCACTCAAGGTCTAACATCACAACACATGCCCGATATCTTGCAACTGTTTCCAGAATAGCAGCTCTCCTGCCAAAGGATTGACTATTAACATCCTTGAGTCCACTAAATGTACCCACAATCAGATGAAACATGTCCTGCAAAAGAAAAAAAATAATTACCAAATGTTGAATAAACATAGTAAACTCAGTCAAATTGGTATTTTGTTTTCTGAAGCACTCTTGATGAAAACATTACCCTTAAGACATCATCATTGTAGGGAGCTTCAGGTGCAGTTATTCTTGTAATTTCACAGAAGCATGTTGCCAATAGAACTTTGACATCTTCATCATGATGTTTCAAGAATTCATCTCTGGCAACAGCCTTTAAACATGGTTGAATGGTTTCCATCACCGAGGACCCTGGTGACTGCTCTACTCCATGTAAGCATTCTGCAACTTTCTGCGGTATAATCAACATTAATAACATATCCAGAGCTTACTTAAGCAAGAAGGAAGCATTTCAAGCATACAATTATTATTGCAACATACGCAAGCAAGTCAGGCTGGCCAACCCATTGACCCAGCATACATGTAGTAAACCTAACCACTTGCAGCCTCCATACCCTCCCAGCCATTAAAATCAGGCTAAACCACAAAAAATGAAATTCTTATATTCAAACATGATCATGGGTCAATGGCATGTACACACATATGCATCGGTTGATTACGTGTTTTATGCACCATAATTATTTCTGGAGTATGATACTTGCAGCCAAATGACTCCAGGCAGTGGCGTAGCTAGAAAATTTTTGCTAGGTGTGCCTAGCTTTTACAATGTCGTAAATTTAATATATATGTATAAATTTTAATAAGAAAAAATAATATATAAATAAAATAATAATATGTCACAACATTGTAAAATATCTAAAATCAACAGATAAGATCAAACATTATACAAAATATCATATAAAGGTCTTACATTTTTTCACGATATAAAGGTTTTACATTATATTAATAGAAGATTGCAACAGTATTACTCTGCTCTATGTTTTCTTATAGTCATGAAAGTATTCACTATATAATTGTCACTAATTTTGTAAAGATAAAGTTATGCATTTGGGGAACACAACAAAAGAACCATTGCTTTTTTTATAACAAATTGTCTAAAAACAAAAGGAACAGAACTAAAGCTTGTGGAGGTATGTAAAATTTAAAATAAATGATATTCTATGCCATAAATTTGGAGGTACATAGAAGCAAACATGAGCTTGTACATGGAGGTATGTATCTATGCCATAAATTTGGGGGTAGTCCTAGGCCTATATGGACTACCCCCTAGCTACGCCCCTGACTCCAGGTGGCACCTAAGTTCAAAATATATTGTTTCCTCCCTCCCAACTATTCAACTTAAGTTGCTAGCTGAAAGGTCCCATATTAAACCTTAACAGAATTATCAGCATCAGAACATACAAATGCAAGAAAATTGAAACCTAGAATAAAACATTGGCCAACTGCCAATTTTATTTCACTAGTTGTTCTAAGAAAAATAATAATACATAAGTAATTGAAAAGCATACAGTTGGAAAAGCATTCAATGTTACTCCAAAATAAAACAGGTCTTGGACACCAATGCATGCATCAATATCAGATTTGGCAGGTTTTAAAAAGTAAGATTCGAGAGCAAACCTAAAAAATAAATCTATGCTAAAAATAAAGTCAATGGAGAAAATGCAGGTGTACTGCTAGGCACTAGCCAACAAAACTAACATATAAACACTACTCTCGTTGGAGCACTTGCATGCACAACATAGGACATGTCAATGCCCTAGGTCTAAAAATGATTTTTGCACGAACTAAAACTTCATGAACCAAAATTAAAGCAAACGCCGACACACTAACCAACTACAATGGTGAAGTTTTAATCTACAAAGATACCATAAACCTTAATCCACAGCAATTTTATGTGAAAAACAGCAAAACTGAGGATATGGGTCCCAAATTGCAACTGCATATTTTAGCACCCAAAATCTTGACACACTAAAACTTCAGTGAACTATTTGTCCCTACAAAAAAATCGAAAAAAAATCTAAGAAAGCAAACAAAGTGATTTTATTCTGAAAATTTTGTCTAAAAAGCCAACTAAATTAGCAACATAGCATATAAATGATTGTAGTCACAGGTGTTGAAGAAAACTATCCTATAAAGTATAAACAATATCCTCACGAGAGGACTTCCATGCAACATGCCTAGAAGAAGTTCACGTATGAACCACCAAACATAACTGTCTACTGACCAAAACTGAGTTTCTCACTTCTCAAGTGCAACTAAAGTAGCTGGCACCTGCCAATCTGGCACGGAATTAACCCACCAAGAAGTCTTTGTATACTAAAACCCTAAAAACACACCACAAAAGTCAAAAGTAGCATCTTTCAGTACTAACCACCACCACCCCTAAACGTTAATCCAGCACGAACAAAACTGGATAAGGCGTTCAAATTGAAGCCGGTAATTCAGCACTCAAAACCCATCACACGCCCAAGCTCCACTGCCTCCAAAGTAGTCCCAGCACAAATGGAACAATTCCAGCAAAACGCACCACGCACACCAGTAATTTCAGCAGTGACACGACCTCCCAACCAAATCTCACCAAAAACCAACCATTTGCCTCCTAATTGCCCGACCCCCACAGAAAAGCCCGTGTCTTCGACCCCTGCCGACAGCTAAATTCAAGCTAACCCAACCAAATTCAGCACCAAAACCCCTAATTCGAACCCAAACCTCCTCCACCACCACCATCCCCGCCGCCCTAAACCCTAAAACCTTCCTAATTCACGCACCTCAGCCCACAGATCCACCCAAACCCACTCCCAGAGCCCCCCAACCTCGCCCCTCCACGACAACCCAAGCAGCCGACCCCGAGCACGAGAGTGCGCACGCAGCCTCACCTCGAGCAGCTTGACGAGGTCCTCGGGCCTGTCAGGCGGCGCCGCCTCCAGCTTCTCCCCGAGCTCCTTCAGCAGCTCCGCGCCCCCCATCCGCGGCCACCTCGCCCGGATCAGCCCCCAATTCGCGCTCGAGCGGGAACCTTCCCACCCTCTCCCCTCCTCCTCCTCGTCTCCCCGCTCGCTAGCTGGGTTCTAATCTGGGAAGGACGGGAGGAGCGGCTGGGACTTTTGGCTCTCGCTGTTTCGAAATTGGGGCGGGGCTAGAGAGAGAGAGAGAGAGAGAGAGGAGAGAGGAGAGAGGCAGAGTTCGGGATCGGGTTTGGGTCGCTCGCTTCACGCCGCGCCTGCCTTGCCTCGGGTGCAGCGCCGCACGTTCCGCGAATCCGCGGCTGGTCCGCGTGTGCGACTGAAACGTGGGCCCTATATTTGAGGGGGGGGCCCACGTGTCGGCGAGCTGCGACGGGCGTGGCGGTTGTGGGTTTGGTGGTTTTAGGACCGTGGCGTGTTTTTTTTTGGTTGCGGAGGGGGAGGGGAGAGGCGTGCGAGTTGCGATAATGCCATGTGCACGCCCGTTTGTAACCGATTTATGTCCGGTAACCGGGTCTCAAACCTAAGTTACCGGTTTGCCTCCGTGATCAATTCGGTTAACTATTTTTAGGTGGCTAGTGCTGAAAACATTACAATATTATAAATAACTAGTGAGAGGCCCGTGCGTTGCAACGGATGCATAATTTTAACGGCAATATATTTAGAACATGATATATTTGCCGAACACATTTATTTAGTAATATTGCGATGATAAAAAACAAAATAATATATTATTGTTCAAAACAATACAGGATGAAATTTACTAAAATTTTCCCCACATTAAACTTAATAGTAAGGTGCACGTGCGTTGCAACAGATGCATAATTTTAACGGCAATATATTTAGAACATGATATATTTGCCGAACACATGTATATTTAGTAATATTGCGATGATAAGAAACAAAGTAATATATTATTTCTCAAAACAATACAGGATGAAATTTACTAAAATTTTCCCCACATTAAACTTAATAGTAAGGTGCACGTGCGTTGCAACGGATGCATAATTTTAACGGCAATATATTTAGAACATGATATATTTGCCGAACACATGTATATTTAGTAATATTGCGATGATAAGAAACAAAGTAATATATTATTTCTCAAAACAATACATAGAGCTATCATTTTTCTATATAAAGTGTCATTGCATATTTATAATTACAGATCTGGTATGAAATTGTACAATATATTATACAATGAGTACATCTTCTTTTATCTACCCAGTGAGCACTTCCTTGTAGACGATATTCTTCGTTAGCGTGCTTGTTGAATTGATACCCCTATTTGTTTCCGAAGCGGCGAGTATTTTGATATTGCTACGAGAAGTTGCTCGTGACAGAGCTACATATAATTGTCCATGAGAGAACACCGGGTTCGGGAGGTATATTCCAACATGTGGTATTGTTTGACCCTGTGCTTTATTAATTGTCATTGCAAAACTCACCCTAACAGGAAATTGACTCCTCTTAAACTTGAAGGGGAACATCTCATCATCGGAGGGGCACAAGGGTATGCGTGGAAGGAAGACTCTCTCACCAGCATGTTGTCCCAATACAATTTCAGCATCAATAGTATTTCTTTGAAATGCTCGGACTATCAACCTAGTCCCATTACACAGACCATTGGCCGGGTCAAGATTTCTGAGCAAAATCACAGGACAATTAACCTTGAGTTTTAATATATGTGGAGGTAACCCATTTGGCGTTAATGAATTCAGGAACTCAGACGGATAATGGTTGCATGGATCATCGACTGCTCGATCATGACTGTGATAAATCATCTCGTTACCAGGAAAACGTTCGATAAGCTTCATGTTTATTGCATCAACGTTCTCATTCCTCGTTGACAAAATAGCTCGAGATGTGATGTAGTCTGCATCAGTCATGTTTGCACCTAACATTGGAAATACCATGTCAATAAGACTATCAATGTCTGATTCTGCACCAGTGTAGGGTACACATATCTCGTCGGGTAAATTTACATAGTCATCGTCGATGGTCTCTTCAATGCCATTGCCAATCCGTAGCAGGTAGTTTGAAAACCATATATCTGATCGAGCTCTCATGTTATGGACAAGTCTCAATTGATGCATGTTATCCCATAGGTAAGATCTACGCAAGGTTGCGTTTACAATTTGAGCCCTATTCCCCTTTCGTATAACTGGAAGAACTTGTCTGAAGTCACCTCCAAAAACCATTGTTTTGCCTCCAAATGGAAGATTGGGCTTTTCCATTATGTCCATCATGCTCTTGTCCAATGCCTCTATTGCCTGTCTTTTTGTCATGGAGACTTCATCCCATAATATAAGCGAAGCTTTTTGAAGAAGCTTAGCAGTACCACTTTGTTTGGTGAAGTTACACACCGCATTATCTTGTATGCTTAGTGGTATCTTGAACCTTGAATGAGCCGTCCTACCTCCAGGCAAGATCGAAGCAGCAACACCAGATGTTGCAGTAGCAATAGCTATCTTCCCCTCGCTACGGACTTTTGCTAATAAAGTTTTGTACAGAAAGGTTTTTCCTGTTCCTCCTGGACCATCAACAAAAAACACACCTCCACTATTGTTGTCAACGGATGATAGTATAATGTCATAAGCATATCTTTGTTCTGCATTAAGAGAGGATGTGCTCGCTAGTAGCTCATTATCCACCTGTATAGAGGACTCTTCACAAATCTCCCTCACCTCACCCGCCATGGTGTCATATGATTCATCAATTTCTGGAAGAGGAAATGATGTTATCTCTTTACCCATTGACTGAAGCAATTTTCTGATATCCAATAACACCAATTGTTCAACTGCATATGCATTCATCTGGGATCGTCGGATGTCATCAGACATTGCTTCGAAGTGTTTGTTCCAGAGTCCACGCACATCGCTAGGTTCACAATAAACCAATATTGTAGCAAACAACCTTCGGAGGGACGAAGGCATATGAAAAACTTCAGCTTCAGAGAGGCACTCATCAATGCTGTTATCTGACTCAATAATACCTCTTTTCTCAGCGCTTTCTCGAAATGTAGGGTATACAATACCATCATATGTCCTCAAATCCTCAAATGAAGTAGCACCAACCACATGGTTTAATAGCACCCTCAAGTAGTATCTCTCTCCCTCTGCTGGATGTGCTGAGATGATCCTCCCAATCTGCGTGCTTCGTTCTCTTATTTTCCAAAGCTTACGTCCAGGCAACCACACTGCATTTTGTGGGAATTCCCTATAAAGTAACGTGCGTGCCCACATAAATTGCTGATTTGCCTTGAAATACTCAGTCAACATGGTTCTTGAGGCACCCTGTTGGTCGAGAACTTCACGTACATCAGCATTCTCTCTATAGGACACAAGATGCATTCCTGGGAGGTGGAGCTGTAACTGTAGCACTGGTGGCGAAATCCCGCTAAGATCAACTCCAAATATTCTCCATAATGCCTCCTGTGGTGTTACCCACCTAGCATCCCTATATTCATTTATCTCATTAATCTCGTGGTTTTCATCAGCTTCATTCACGGACACAGACGCCCTATCATGCCCCTTATAAATATACTTGTAGAGGTACTTCACAGCCTTAATGCTCGAACAAACCTCTGCATTGATGTGACAGTCATACATTCTTAGAAGCATAGGATTATATGGAACAACCCATCTATTGTCTAATTCATGACCTCTCACTCTTACCCTCTGACTGTCATCCCTTCTCCTGTAAATAGGGTAAGAATCTTGACCTTGGATAGTTGTGTCACTAAATTGGCGTGGATAATAGCACTTGCAACTACCATTTTTCATGCATGGACTCTTCCTATTTAGTGGGCCACATGGGTCATGCATCATATATTTCACTACCATTTCATGTAGCTCCGGGTATATATCCTTATCTGGAAGTTCTGCTGAGATAACATTATCATACTCATCGGGACAACTCAATTTGTATGTTGACTCCATGATAAGGAGGAAATGTGCATGCGGTAGACCCCTTTTTTGGAACTCGATTACATGTACTTGTGCTGCAATGATTCCTAGGATATGTTTACGAAATAGCTGGAACTTGAGATCCTCTAGCTTGGCTTTAAATACACGCACAACAAGATCAAGACGATCTTGTGGTGTTTGGCCAGGTCCAAGCTCCCTACTTATCTCCTCCCAATTAGGATTACAAGTCATTGTGATAAATATGTCGGGTTTTCCATACTTCTGCACTAAGGCCATAGCATCCATATATCTTCGTCTCATATCCCTCCCGCCACCGATAAACGATGCAGGTAGGACCCATCTTTTTCCCAATCTGCTGGCTCTATGTTCTCCAACAGATACACTATCCATCAAGCCCTGGTAAAGATCCGCACGAATCTTCTTCTGATTGTATAAGAAGTAATTCAGGCGAGACGTTTCAATTTTTATGTAGGTATCAACTACAAACTGCTGGAATAGACGTCTCCCATACAAGACCGTGTTGAAGATTCCACTACGCATCTGGAATTTATAGCAATAATATTCACGCATCGAAACAAAAAACTTGATGGTAGTATCTACAAAGAAAAGAGAAATCAGTTAGGTGATTAGCGTATGGATTAATAGTATCGTAATAACATGAATATGAGTCACTTAGCTAACCTGAGTTGTCAGCATTTCTTTGTCGGGTTGTACTTATTTGACTAATGTCAATACCTTGTCTTGGTATATCAGAATGCCAACCGAGCTCTGCTCTTGGAAAAAATAGGGGGTATGACAAAGGGTCGTAGCACCCATCACTCGGTCTAATTGAATAGTAGTTGTTGTTATTGCCAAACAAGGTGATGCTACGATCAAAATGTTTATTAATATCATTCCCCTCAACCCACACATCAGCAACCTCTGATGTTAACGGTCTGTTATAAGTTCTCTGGTCTAGCTTATAATCCATATTTAGCACAATACGATATTCATCAACGTCTTCAATCTGTCCTAGGCTTCTGAATGTTTCAGAGTAGGGATTATCTCTCAAAATATGTACCAAACATCTAATAATAGATATGTCCCTTTCTCTATATATCTCATCTCGAGCACGACGGAAACGATGTGATAAGCTAGGATCATCATCATAGAAGTACAACTGCAAGTGGTTTGGTTCATTGTCTACATTCCCAAAAGAATGTATGTTATGGTACATTTGCCCATGCGCTTTAAATGTGTAAACTCCATCCCTTGCACTTGCGAGGTTCTTGTCATAATCACAGTACATTGTGGTGAAGGAGAAATGACTGTTAAAATATCTAATATTCTCTATAAAATGTTGTGATTGAATGTCTTCACCTGTGTACAACCGTCGAAGCTCCTCAGGTGGCGCAGGCATTTGAAGTTTGACCTTGCCATTCATACAACAAAATCCTGGCGGCTCATATTCAAACCTCTTCGCACCACAATGACGACAGTCTGGCTGAGTCTTTAAAATGTGAGCGCTAACAGGTAGATTCTGGTAGACAACGTCAGTTGTATCAAGGTTGTTAGATCCTATCTCAGAGGCATGTGGTGTATTACGAACAACACAGTTTGGACCAAGAGTTCTTCTTCTTGCTCGATTTTGTTGGTTACGTTTTTCCCGCATAACCTGCCTTTGCTCATCTGTCATACTTGCTGAATATCGTTGGTTCTCTCACCTCGCTTGCCTCTGTTCATCCGTCATACTTGCATATCGAGCTTTATCACGTGCACGTCTTTTGTTTCGTTGCTCTGATGTCAAGCTTGCATAGCGTGCTCTTTCACGAGCACGCCTTATCTCAGCACGATCTATCGATCGGTCAAGTTGGGTTTGTTGAACAGATGGAATTGCTTGTTGCTCTTGTGAGTCGATAGTTGGAGTTGCTAATATAGCAGAATTTGCACCTGCACAAAGTTTATGTAATCACATGAGACATAATTTTTGCTATTAGTAATTGCACAACCCACATTGCAGTAGTTTATACCATTAGAGGTTTGTCCTTGAAATAATCCCGCTGATGTAAGGGTACTTTGTGTAGGAACAACAAATGAGGACGGTGGTCGATATGACACATTTTCACCGTCCGATGAACTTTCCGATGGAGTCTGTGATGGTTGTCGAATACAAATTTCAGAAGGGCCGTGAGGCAAAATGTTACAGCGATTTCTCTTTTGTCTATGACGACCATCGATAACTAAAAATTTAAAATGAGTACACATTTTCAGACAATAATTTTAGTGTAATGTTTGTAGCACAAATATTTGAATAGACAAATAAACAGGATAAATTAGGCGCATAAAATATAATAACCTTCTTTCCCCTCTCTCCTCGGTATATTTTCTGACATGGTTGATAGCTTTGTTATCACGACGTCGAGCGACCTGTTGATTGCATAATTGGTTAACCACCAAACAAACGATACTTGAGTGGAAACATTATAGATGGAACATGATTTTAATTCAGATAAGTGTTTGAGTTTTTAATTTATTTTTCTTGGTACCAAAGTGTGATTTAGAATACTTGTTTTGGATGAAAGGGTTATTTTGAGGGTTAGGATTACAAATTTGTTATTTAAATAGGGCATTAGATGATTATTAATCAAGATTGGATCTGGAGATTGTGTCAGAGGAAAGAAAATATTCTTCAAGGTTAGGAATGAGAGTATTACAGTGAATGATGTTTTCAGTTTGTAAATAAGCGTATTTGAATTTGAGACATGTATTCCAATACAAATATTACATTGAAATAACTTCAAAGGGAATACACAATAGATTCAACGAATGATCACAAACCAAATACCAAATTCAAATAACTTCAAAGGGAGTACACAATAGATTCAACGAAATGAACACAAAAACCAATATTACATTTGAGAAACCAAGGGTGGTTTCGGTGTTGTGATGAGTGATTGACAGGCTTTTTACCCTCTGTTCGAAGGGTACCTCCGGAGGGGCTTCGGAGGTGGTACCTCCGAAGGGTATTCGGAGGTGTGTCACCGGAGTGTGTTCGGTGTTTACTTGCTGCAGCTGTGCAGCGGAGTGTGCTTGTCGGAGGGGTCCGGCAGTACACGATGACTGGGTTCGTACCGATGGCTTCGGTACTTTGGGCGGTACACCGGAGTGTGTGCCGAAGGTTGTTAACCCGAGAGGTCTCTGGAGTACTGGATACACTTGTTTGCTTGTCGGTGGTGCGCAGGGACTTCGGAGGCGACGGACAGGGTTCGAGCCAGGTGAACCTGGGTCAAGCGGGTGGCTTGATGCCAGGGGAGCGGGGAGCTCCGTCACGGTGGCTGCGAAGGTGGTCCGGGTCGGTCCTCGGGTCGAGACGCGCCAGGTGGAGGCAGAGAGTGCGGAGCGTGGCTCCGGCTGAAGGTACTCCGAGACAAAGTCCTCGGAAGTGAGGCACTTCGAAGGTACTCCGAATGGAGTGACTTCGGAGTTGGTGGACCAAGTCCTCTGCGGAGGCAAGGAGTTCGAAGTGTGCTCCGGTGGGAGACACTCGAAGGTTGCCCGACGAAGGTCTCAGAAGTCGAGGCGCATCGAAGGCATGGTCCGGGTGAGGCTCGTCGAGGAGTGTGCTCGGGAAGAGGCACTGCGACGGAGTGCTCATGGAATGCTTCATGCGGAGGCCTTGGACGAAGGAGGGACTTCGAAGGGTGGTACTCCGAAGGTGGGGCTTCGGAGTGAGGATGACTTGAGGTGCTTCGGCCATGCATGGCTTCGGTACACGGACGGACGGTGTTCGAGCTCGGAGTAGCTGCGAAGCCGTGGTGATCCACTCCGGAGGTGGTGGTGCGAAGGCCCAAGGGCTTTGACGGCTTCGGCTCAAAACCGTCACTGTATCGAAGGACTTCTTCGGCGGAGCGAAGGCCAACAGGCTGCAGGCTTCTCGCCGAAGCTTCCGCACCCCTCGCGTGCGAAGGGAGGTTCCAGAAGTCAACACTGTAAAGGCTGACACTGTCTGTTCTGAAAAAGGCTGACACTGTCCCCTCTGCAGATGACAGAGAAGCCTCCAAAATAAAGGTGGACTACCTTTTGTACCCCTTAGTTCTGTAGAGACAAATCTGTTGTAAACCCTAGGGGTAAAGTAGTCACTTCCTTAGGATGAAGCCGTGGGCTATAAATATGGGGGCTCGGTAGGTAACATTTAACACTTTGAGCATTTACTGTTGAGCTCCTGTAGACAGACCTCGCTGTATTCATTCTGAGTTCAATTTATTTCAGTGTTCCTTGTTCAAGCGGCGAAGCTCTGTTTTCCTGTGCTTTTGCTTGAGCTCGCGTTGCATACCTCGCTAGTTTCTAGTTCACCGTAGCCTGTCCTGGCGAAGGGTGTTTTTCTCGTGAAGTGTGCTTTTCAGTGTGCTGTCGCTCTGTGTAACACGAGGCAAGACCTCGCTGCTTACTAGCGAAGCCCTGTTCTTTTCCCGTCGTGCTTCCTGTGTCGAAGCTCTTAGCTTAGTCCGCTTTGTGTGTGCGTGTAGACCTTCGCGTACGAAGCCCAGCACCAGTTGCTGTCGCTAAGTACTTGGTCGAAGTCCTCAGAGGGGTGTCCACTCGTGCGAAGGGTGAAGTGCGAAGCCTGCTCGAAGCACCTCGTGTGCGGAGCCTGCACTGACTTTGCAGAGTAGATTTTCGAGGGTTGTTAGTGGAGCGAAGTCTTCTTGGCTTCGAACTTTTGCTCCTGCGAAGCCTGTGTTCGGAGCTGTCGAAGTACCTCCGAACCAGACCTTCGAAGGTTGTGTTCGAAGCCTGTTCCGCAGAAGACAGAACAGAACCGAAGGCTAAGTTTTTAGCCCGAAATTTTAAAAGCTCCCATTCACCCCCCCTCTGGTCGCCGTTTCCGGTCCAACAATTGGTATCAGAGCAGGTTAAGATCACCAGTTGACCTTAATCGGTTTTGTGATCTTTAGGCGACATGGATAGAGGCAGTAAAATTCCTCTGTTCGATGGGACAGATTTTGCATACTGGAAGGTGCGCATGGAGGCTTACTTGTTAAGCCAAGGAAATGCAATTTGGGAGATTGTGGACTCACAATACTCCATCCCTGATACCCGCACCACTCAAACCGAAAAAGATCAGTACATTGCCAACTCGAAGGCAAGGAACATACTGTTTATTGGTCTGAGTCGGAGTGAGTTTGATAGGGTGCAGCACCTTAGGACTGCTAGGGAGATTTGGACAACACTCACTGTCTTTCATGAGGGCTCTGCTCAGATTAAGGCCAGGCGCCAAAGCACCTACAATCAACAGTATCAGCTGTTTGTGCAGGCACCTGGTGAATCTGTAGATGCCATGTTTTCTCGCTTTGACGCGATAGTGAGTAACTTGCGATCCAACGGGACGCTTGCTTACAGTGATCACGATAGGGCTATCAAGCTTCTCTATGCTCTTGACCGTAGCATATGGGAAGTGAAGATATCCAGCATTGAGGAGTCCACAGGCTATGACACATTGACCTGTGACGAACTTTTTAGCAAGCTGAAGTCCACAGAGATTGCCAAGGCATCTCTTGCTGTGCATAGAAGCTCTTTGCCACAGCCATTGGCATTGGTTTCTAGCACTAGCCGTGGCACCACTGCAGAACCAAGCACATCAGGCACTTGTGTTCTTGCAGATGGTTTTGCTTTGTCCTCCCTGGTCTCCGTCACAAAGGAGCAGGTGGACACTCTAGCTGATGATTAGCTTGCTCTCATTGCCCGGAGGTTCACCCGCTTTCATCATGAGAGACGGGATCAGAGGAGAAGTGGTTTTAGTGGTTGCTATGAATGTGGCGACACTTCTCACATCAAGGCCAATTGCCCCAAGATAAAGAAGAGAGATGAGAGTGACCGCCCCAAATACCACAAAAAGGAGAGGAAGCCCTTTGTGAAGGGCAAGCGCGGCAAGATGGCTAAGAAAGTAGCCAAGGCCACTTCCAGAGCCTTTGTTGCTGCTCTCAGCGACATCGACACTTCCTCAACTGAGGAGTCAAGCTCTGAGGAGGAGGAGTCCCCAAGGAAGGAGGACAAGAAGGACAAGAAGGGACGTGACTTCACCGGCCTTTGCTTCATGGCCGACAGCGATCACAGCGGCGATGAGCTTGACTCATCCGAGGTAAACCTATCATCTGACCAGCTTCTAATTAAATTAGATGAGCTGAATGAAGTAGTGCTTGGTCAGGATAGATTACTTGTGCAAGCCGCTAGAGAAAGAAAAGACCTTAGACTTAGGCTAGAAAATGTTTCTACTGAATATGCCATGCTTAAGTCTAAGTTTGATGATGCTGAATGTGAATCATGTTCTGTTGTCATGAGTGAGCTTGCTCAGTTGCGTTCTGTTCATGCTCAAACTCTTTCTGAGCTTGAGACTGCACAGAAGCAGCTTTTGGAGGTGGATTCTAGACCTCATGAAATTATTGATTGCATGAACTGCTCTTTATTGCGCGATAGCATTAATTTACGTGATAAGCATGTTCATGATTTAGAGGCTAGATTGGAGAGGGCCGGTAGTTCTAAGGATGTGCAACCTGTTTGTGACACTTGCATCACCCTTAAGGACCAGCTAGGCACTGTCAGAGAGCGAACTGAAAACCTCATGTCCGAAAATGAATACCTTCTTTCTGTGGTAAACAAATGCACTGAGGGGAAGGGTAGGATGGATTTGCTCTTGGCCAAGACCAAGTTGTGTGCTGACAGAGCAGGGGTAGCTCTAGGTTTGGGTTTTGAGAGGATAGCTTCAGACAATAAGACCAAAACTGTTTTCACCTCTCCCACCACCCTAGAGAAAGAGAGAGCTCTGTTGGACACCCCATCAGCCAAAAAGCCTACCCATCCACCAAAGAAAACCACTCCTACTGCCAAGAAAAATCCTCCCAAGAAAGCCACTCAGAAGAAACCCAAGGAGCCTGTGAGAGTTGCTCCTATGACCCATGAGAGTGCCCCCAGGAGAGTGTTTCATTGTTCTTATTGTCAGCGGGCGGGTCATTTGATTGGTTTCTGTTTCCGTCGCATCAAGGATGAGCGACGTGCACAGGCGATGAGCTATCAGGACATGCATTACCCATCTTTAGGTATGCATGAGTCTGAGTTTTACTCTCGTCCTGTTTTAGAGGCTCCTCGTGCTTCTCGGAGAGGTTTTGCTCCTCGAGGTGTTCACCATGTTCCATATGGTGGTAGACCTCGGGCGAGTAGCTTTGTACCTCGTCAGAGTAGGAGACCTCTACATGCTTTTCGTTCTTTGCATGTAGGTAGACCTCGCACTTTGCATCATTCTGATTTTTATGTGCGTAGACCGTCTACTTCTACTGTGCCTACTACTCGTGTCACTCAGTGCTGGATGCCTCGTCATTATTTTACTCACCCCAGCACTGAGCGATCGAGACGTTTTCATCATGTGTAGGCGACAGGTCGAGGCTTGGAGGGCACATGGATCATGGACTCCGGTTGTTCACGCCACATGACCGGAGATGCAAATTGGTTCTCCAGCCTCACAACAACCAAGCAAAGGGAACATATCACCTTCGGAAACAATCGAAGGAGTAGAGTGAAAGGTAAAGGTGTGGTAAGGATTAACACAAACTTCACTCTCAAGGATGTTGCTTTGGTTGAGAACCTGGGATACAATTTGCTGTCTGTATCTCAGTTGCTTGATGAGGGCTTCGAAGTGCGATTTCATCGCGATACTTCGCAAGTGCTCAATTCTGATGGCGTTGTGGTGTGTAAGATCTTTAGGGTTGGGAGAGTTTTTGGAGCTGATTTTTCAGAATCTTCTGGTTCTTCTCATTGTCTTGTTGCACATTCGACTTCTGAGCTTTGGAAGTGGCATAGGAGACTAGGGCATATGAGCTTTGAGTTGCTCGCTCGTCTGAGCGCCCTAGGTCTGATCCGAGGATTGCCCAAGCTCAAGTTTGAGAAGAATTTAGTTTGCGCTCCTTGCCGACATGGAAAAATGATTGCCGCTTCACACTCGCCAGTCACCACGGTGATGACTGAACAACCCGGAGAACTTCTCCATATGGACACTGTAGGTCCTTCTCGGGTTAGTTCTTTAGGCGGCAAGTGGTATGTACTTGTTATTGTCGACGATTTCTCTCGCTACTCTTGGGTCTTCTTTCTTGCCAGCAAGGATGAAGTGTTTTCACACTTTCGGAGCTTGGCTTTGAGACTTTTCACTGAACTCCCAGGTGCATTAAAATTCATTCGAAGTGATAATGGCACCGAGTTCAAAAATAGTCTCTTTGTTGACTTTTGCATGGAGCATGGCATAGAACATCAATTCTCTGCTCCGCGGGTTCCTCAACAGAACGGTGTTGTTGAGAGGAAGAACCGCACTTTGGTTGAGATGGCTAGGACGATGCTTGATGAGCATAGGACTCCTAGAAAATTCTGGGCTGAGGCCATGAACACTGCTTGTTACATCTCAAACCGAATTTTCTTGCGCTCAATTTTAAATTTGACATCTTATGAGCTGCGTTTTAGGAGACAGCCCAAGGTTACTCATCTTCGAGTTTTTGGCTGTCGCTGCTTTATCCTAAAACGTGGTAACTTGGATAAATTTGAGTCGCGCTCTTCTGATGGGATCTTTTTGGGTTATACTACTCATGGTCATTCTTATCGTGTTTATAATTTAGAGACTAACACTGTCATCGAGTCATGTGATGTGACTTTTGATGAATCAACCCCCTCTGTTAGTTCTGCTCTTGAACAGGCAAATGAACACGACATGGAACAGACCTTATTCGAAGACGAAGATCCCGGAGAATTCGAGGATGATCCCCTACTACCCTCGACATCAACCCCCGAAGCTGACCCCGCTTCTACTACTTCGGCACGAGGTCCCGAAGCGACTACCTCAACATCGGTCATCTTGGACCACTCCAACGCACAAGTTGAGGGGGAGACTGCATCCCGCCGCGAGGCTCCACATCATGTCCAAAGGATGCATCCTCCCGAGCAGATCATTGGTGAGCTTGATCAAAGGGTAACACGTTCTCACGCTCATTTCACTAATGCTGCTTTTGTTGCTTCTTTCGAGCCCTTAGATGTTAGTCATGCACTTTCTGATTCTAGTTGGATCAATGCCATGCATGAGGAACTTGAAAATTTTGAGAGAAATCAAGTCTGGACTTTAGTTGATCCTCCACCAAATGTTCATTTCATTGGAACAAAATGGATTTTTAAAAATAAACAAGGGGAGGATGGGACAATTGTTAGAAACAAGGCTAGACTTGTAGCTCAGGGCTTTTCTCAACTAGAAGGGATTGATTTTACTGAAACTTTTGCACATGTTGCTCGCCTTGAGGCCATTAGGATTTTGCTTGCCTTTGCGACATCCCGGGATTCAAACTCTATCAAATGGATGTCAAAAGTGCTTTTCTTAATGGCTTCATAGGTGAAGATGTTTATGTAAAACAACCCCCTGGTTTTGAAAACCCCAAGTACCCACATAAAGTCCTTAAACTTCATAAGGCTTTTTATGGACTCAAGCAGGCCCCTCGGGCTTGGTATGATAGACTTAAGTCTTTTCTGCTTGAGCGAGGGTATTTGATGGGCTCAGTTGATAAAACTTTGTTTACTCTCAAGCATGGCAAAGATTTCCTCCTAGTTCAGATTTATGTGGATGATATCATCTTTGGTGGCTCTTCTCATGCTTTGGTTGCCGAGTTTGCAGATACCATGAGCAGGGAGTTTGAAATGTCAATGATGGGTGAACTCACCTTCTTCCTTGGTTTGCAAATCAAGCAAAGCAAACAAGGTACTTTTGTCCACCAGACAAAGTACACCAAGGACCTGCTCAAGAAGTTCGACATGTCCGATGCGAAGCCCCTCGCCACTCCAATGGCTACATCTGTAGCTTTGGACCCTGACGAAGATGGAGAAGCCGTAGATCAGAAGGAGTTCCGAAGCATGATCGGCTCCCTCCTCTACTTGACTGCCACGAGGCCGGACATACACTTCGCTGTGTGTCTGTGCGCTCGTTTTCAGGCTTCACCACGAGCTTCGCACCGCCAAGCGGTCAAGCGCATCCTAAGGTATCTCAAACACACCCTTGAATTTGGCATATGGTATTCATCGTCCTCATCTTTATGTCTTAGAGGTTATTCAGATGCGGATTTTGCTGGGTGTAGAATTGATAGGAAGAGTACCTCTGGTACTTGTCATTTTCTGGGTACGTCTCTGGTTTGCTGGTCTTCCCGCAAACAGTCTAGTGTTGCACAATCGACGGCTGAGGCCGAATATGTTGCTGCAGCTAGCTGTTGCTCTCAGATTTTGTGGATGGTTTCCACTTTGCGGGATTTCGGGTTAGATTATAAGAGTGTTCCACTTCTATGTGATAACACTAGTGCTATTTGTATTGCAAACAACCCGGTTCAGCACTCCAGAACCAAATACATTGATGTACGGTATCATTTTCTCAGAGATCACAATGAGAAGGGTGATATTGAACTTCAATATGTTGATACCCAACACCAGCTTGCCGACATTTTTACAAAACCCCTCGATGCTTCTCGATTTGCTTACCTGCGTGGGGAACTTGGCATTTGTCACCCTTACGGCATTTTGTGAGGGAGAGCTGATTTTAATTATCTTGCATATGCTCATTTTGTGTGGAATTGCACTTACATCTTTTGCTATTATATGCCTGTTTTTAATTCAAAGAAATCATGACAGCTCAGCTATATGAAATATGTCTGGAACATTGATTGTGCATGATGTTTTATTTTCTAAAAATCGAAACTTGCTCACCACACAATCTTGTATCTAGCTTGTTTAGACTGGACTGCTTTTAGCTATCTTTTATCTACTTGACAGCAAGACACTGTTCCTTGGATGCTAAAGTTTGCAACTTGAAAAATCATGTTCTTTATTCATGGATATTCATCAAAATATTAAATTCATCAAAAACAAAATCAAAAAAATCCATGATTTGCCCTGTTTCAATGAAAAGATCCAGGAGGGTTTGTTTGTCGCACTACTCTATTCTAGACTGCTTACCATTGCACTTTGGTCTGAACTGGGATAGTTTAGTGTATACCAAAATCACCGCCTTAAGCTTCAGATGGCTTTCTTGCCTAGGCTTGGCCTGATTGGAAAGTATAAGGTGGACAAACAAATAACCCCTGGCATTAAGAAAAAGAACAACAAATTTATTTGAACATCAGTTGCTCTCAAAGCTCCTTTTTGAACAAGACTTGTCTGTCTAGGGTAGAAATTGTTAGCTTTGCGCAGTCCTTGCCTTCACATGTCTAGCTGCTTTGATTAAGTGGTGATGCTTTTATCTCAAAATGTCAAAATCACATGCCATCATCTTGTTTCACAGCATGTTAAATTGAGCTGAGCACATGATCATTTGTGTTAATTTTGGCATATTTTTGCATTATATGTCTTTGCAATTCTATTCATTTCGAAGCTTTGCATTCTTTAACTGCTCCTTGATGCTTGCATTGCCAAAGGGGGAGAAGGTTGCTATGTTCTCTGCCGCAAGAAGGCATAATTTTGAAGGGGGGAGAGATTTTTGACATAAAGGGGGAGAAAAATTTGCTTAACTCAGGGGGAGATTTGCCAAAAAGGGCTTTTACTCTTTTGAGAAAGGGGGAGAAAAATTTCTTTTATCAAGTGACATGCTTTGGCTCTTTCTGAGTTTTTATGGTCACTTGTGTGCTGAAAACTTTTCATTTTTCTTGAAATTGGATTTGGTTGTCAATGCACTCATCAAGGGGGAGATTGAGAAACCAAGGGTGGTTTCGGTGTTGTGATGAGTGATTGACAGGCTTTTTACCCTCTGTTCGAAGGGTACCTCCGGAGGGGCTTCGGAGGTGGTACCTCCGAAGGGTATTCGGAGGTGTGTCACCGGAGTGTGTTCGGTGTTTACTTGCTGCAGCTGTGCAGCGGAGTGTGCTTGTCGGAGGGGTCCGGCAGTACACGATGACTGGGTTCGTACCGATGGCTTCGGTACTTTGGGCGGTACACCGGAGTGTGTGCCGAAGGTTGTTAACCCGGAGAGGTCTCCGGAGTACTGGATACACTTGTTTGCTTGTCGGTGGTGCGCAGGGACTTCGGAGGCGACGGACAGGGTTCGAGCCAGGTGAACCTGGGTCAAGCGGGTGGCTTGATGCCAGGGGAGCGGGGAGCTCCGTCACGGTGGCTGCGAAGGTGGTCCGGGTCGGTCCTCGGGTCGAGACGCGCCAGGTGGAGGCAGAGAGTGCGGAGCGTGGCTCCGGCTGAAGGTACTCCGAGACAAAGTCCTCGGAAGTGAGGCACTTCGAAGGTACTCCGAATGGAGTGACTTCGGAGTTGGTGGACCAAGTCCTCTGCGGAGGCAAGGAGTTCGAAGTGTGCTCCGGTGGGAGACACTCGAAGGTTGCCCGACGAAGGTCTCAGAAGTCGAGGCGCATCGAAGGCATGGTCCGGGTGAGGCTCGTCGAGGAGTGTGCTCGGGAAGAGGCACTGCGACGGAGTGCTCATGGAATGCTTCATGCGGAGGCCTTGGACGAAGGAGGGACTTCGAAGGGTGGTACTCCGAAGGTGGGGCTTCGGAGTGAGGATGACTTGAGGTGCTTCGGCCATGCATGGCTTCGGTACACGGACGGACGGTGTTCGAGCTCGGAGTAGCTGCGAAGCCGTGGTGATCCACTCCGGAGGTGGTGGTGCGAAGGCCCAAGGGCTTTGACGGCTTCGGCTCAAAACCGTCACTGTATCGAAGGACTTCTTCGGCGGAGCGAAGGCCAACAGGCTGCAGGCTTCTCGCCGAAGCTTCCGCACCCCTCGCGTGCGAAGGGAGGTTCCAGAAGTCAACACTGTAAAGGCTAACACTGTCTGTTCTGAAAAAGGCTGACACTGTCCCCTCTGCAGATGACAGAGAAGCCTCCAAAATAAAGGTGGACTACCTTTTGTACCCCTTAGTTCTGTAGAGACAAATCTGTTGTAAACCCTAGGGGTAAAGTAGTCACTTCCTTAGGATGAAGCCGTGGGCTATAAATATGGGGGCTCGGTAGGTAACATTTAACACTTTGAGCATTTACTGTTGAGCTCCTGTAGACAGACCTCGCTGTATTCATTCTGAGTTCAATTTATTTCAGTGTTCCTTGTTCAAGCGGCGAAGCTCTGTTTTCCTGTGCTTTTGCTTGAGCTCGCGTTGCATACCTCGCTAGTTTCTAGTTCACCGTAGCCTGTCCTGGCGAAGGGTGTTTTTCTCGTGAAGTGTGCTTTTCAGTGTGCTGTCGCTCTGTGTAACACGAGGCAAGACCTCGCTGCTTACTAGCGAAGCCCTGTTCTTTTCCCGTCGTGCTTCCTGTGTCGAAGCTCTTAGCTTAGTCCGCTTTGTGTGTGCGTGTAGACCTTCGCGTACGAAGCCCAGCACCAGTTGCTGTCGCTAAGTACTTGGTCGAAGTCCTCAGAGGGGTGTCCACTCGTGCGAAGGGTGAAGTGCGAAGCCTGCTCGAAGCACCTCGTGTGCGGAGCCTGCACTGACTTTGCAGAGTAGATTTTCGAGGGTTGTTAGTGGAGCGAAGTCTTCTTGGCTTCGAACTTTTGCTCCTGCGAAGCCTGTGTTCGGAGCTGTCGAAGTACCTCCGAACCAGACCTTCGAAGGTTGTGTTCGAAGCCTGTTCCGCAGAAGACAGAACAGAACCGAAGGCTAAGTTTTTAGCCCGAAATTTTAAAAGCTCCCATTCACCCCCCCTCTGGTCGCTGTTTCTGGTCCAACAACATTCAAATAACTTCAAAGGGTGTACCCAATAGAAATAAACACAAAACATCCGAATATGAGGAAGTACATTAAAAACGCACACCACAATACACACAAGACTGTAACACTATGGACAGTCAGATCCATAAATCGTTGCAAAATATCTCCATCTAGCTTCCATGAACCGATTCACAAATTTTAGATCCATAGTTCCTGAACTCACACGTTGCCGTAAGTCTGCATTTATATTTCAAAGGAAAATAATTAACAATATCTATAATATTATGTGATGTATTGCCATTATTCTTATCTTGTGTTTTATTGTTGGAACTACTTACTTTGCAAAGGTAGTGTGGCTGGATGAATCGGATTAAACTTGACTGTACTGTGTTCTGAAGTCTCTAAACATCCTATCGCCATGTAGAACAAATATTAGTGTAATTCATCACTATATCTTTATTAATGATAAAATGGGTTAGGACTGAATTACTATGCTTCTTGTGAAGTCGAAGCATGGTTCCTAAAACAATGTGGTTGTTACGATGAGCTTCTGTCCATTCAGATATGTGATTAGTGAGGGAGTCACCCCAAATTCCAACAACCATCATGTTCAAGCTAAAAAAGATCAAATGCTCATTAGCTTTCGATTTGCAAAAACAATATGATTGTTTATGACGATATAAGTGGTTGTATCTAACTTATGAATTACCTAGTGTCCATCAGTGTTATCTCCCTATATAGACCTCCAAGTCGTTCCAATTTCCCCTAATAGACAACAACTCCAGCTATGTCTGTGCAAATAATCATATCATACTATAAGTAAGACAACTATTTTTTTTGAAACTATGAATCGCCGATTCAATTTACGTACGTACCCACAAACATTTTATTCGGACGAATCCATGCGTCATGAAACGTCAATAGATATTTTGGATAGGGAGGGAATTGGATTGGAAGAATGTATGGCTCAACTGTTGTATTTCTTCGAAGAGAACCTTCATAGGCATGGGCAATGCTCCGATAGTACAATGCCTCTTCAAGATTAGGTTGAAAATATAGACAATGAATAGTATAACATTGTCCTTCATTTAGGAGAATGTTAAACCTATGAACTTCCTCCCGCTCCCATGCAATGACTTCTATTTTAGCACCCTACGTATAATATTAGGGTTTAGAATAGTTCATATGTTCACTACTATGTAAAATTTAGTCCAACTTGTGTGCAACTTACAGTAATATCCATTAAAATAAATCGTTGTTTTTCTCCATGTTCATCAGGGAGAAACTTAACATCTACTCTGGCGACGACACTCCATGGATAGTTTAAGTGCTCGAACTCTATCTCGTCAAATTTCATAAACCTTAACAAAAAATGAAATTTAGAACATCTTTCATCGTTGCAGGAAAGTTGGTTTTAGTAATATAGGCTCACCTAGGTACCACCGCATTCAGGGCCGTTCGTAGGGCAGGGCGAGAGGGGCAACCGCCTAGGGCCCAGGAAAGTTAGGCCCCCCCCAATTTATATGTGTGTATATAACTTAGTATTTTTATACTCTCTACATCACGGTTCACAACCCAAAAATAGCCCAGCATGTAGCACAACAAATATACAAATTAGAACTTTGCGTAGCGCGACATTGTCCTAGTCCAATGTAGCACACTAGCAGTCTAGTATGGACAAATGCAAGCTAACTAGGCAGGCATGCACTGACGCTTGTCCTCCTGTGATATCGCCCAAAATTCTCGCCTGCTCACTCAGCAACCTAAATCCCCTATTTGTAGGCTCACGATGGCACGACTCCCACTATGGCAACACCACAATGGGCAACGAATAATGGATGAGCAAGGCTTCCATCGCCTCAGCTACTCCACCGGAGCCTAAAGCGCTAGTGAGTGGTGACCGGTCCAAATCCCATCCTAAATTCTAATCTCTTGAATAGTCGGTGCTAGGCTGGTGGATGGTAGCGACGATGGTTATGCCCTTGCGGTGAGTTATGCGAGCGACCGACTGACGACATGGTAGGAGGCGATACTGTCAATTCACCGATGCTCACCTATTGACACTGTTCGTTGCTAATACCCTTGTATGTCTACCCATACGATTCATCCACCTGATAAATAGATCGAAGGGCCCCTAATTTTTTTCGCCTAGGGCCCCCAGATTGCTAGGAACGGCCCTGACCGCATTACGAGTTGGACGGTCGGCGTAAGTTCTCTTTCGCATGCCAGCCATTTAATATATCTAAGAAATTCAACTATATTATAATGTTTTATCTAGCGGAATTATTTGACAAATAGAATAGAAACACATTATTTGACAAATAGAATAGAAACACATGCAAGAATAAAAATAGGGGAAAATATTCACAGAATAAAAAGGGGGAAATATTAAAGAAATAAACAGGATAATTCATCGAAAAATGCCAAAAATTCAAAAAATACAGAAACGCAATTAAGAAATGTATAGAAAGATAATAATAAAAAATAAAATGCAATAATGAAGTAACCAACTTAAGTAACCATTAGGAAGTAAACAGAATAGTGGTATAAACAACTTAAGTAACCATTATGAAGTATACAAATGTTTCCAACATCTAATTTGATTTATCTTGATTATGGGAATTTTTCTTATTTTGAGGAAATATTCAATGAAATAGTAAATACGATTACAAAATCCTAGAAATTAGAGAATACTCATGGAAATTCTCAAAAATTTCAGAGTAGTGGTAATGAATATGATGAATTATAGTGGTACTGAACATGATGAAGTATACAAATGTTTCCAACATCTAATTTGATTTATCTTGATTATGGGAATTTTTCTTATTTTGAGGAAATATTCAATAAAATAGTAAATACGATTACAAAATCCTAGAAATTAGAGAATACTCATGGAAATTCTCAAAACTTTCAGAGTAGTGGTAATGAATATGATGAATTATACAATAATTATACAACATCTAAACTTGCTTTATCTTTTTTTTGGGAATTTTTATATGTTCAAGGGAATAATAAAATAGAAAATTAATTCTATTAAGTTCTAACAATTTACTCATAGAAATGCTCAAAACATTAAGAGTAATTGTACTGGACATGATGAATCATGTTAAAATTATCTACATCCCTAAAGTTGTTTTATCTTAATTTTGGTGATTTTCTAATTTTCCAGGGAATAATTAAATAGGAAAAAGGCAATTATTTAATTCTGTAAAATGGAAAATACTAATAGAAATGCTTGAAAAATTAGGAGTAATTTTACTGAACATGATGAATTTTACAAAATTATTCTAGCATCAAACTTAATTTTATCTGATTTTTGGGCAATTTTCTTATTTTCCAGAGAATAAACAAAACAGGAAATCAATTCTTTAATTCTGGAAAATTAAAAACCAAATCCGGCCCAAACAGTGTCACGGTCCGGCCCATAAACACCTTTCGGCAGGCTTTCTGAGTCCTGGGCCCAGGCCAGGCATTCGGCGTGCGCCCGCGCACGCAACCTGGGCCTGGGCCAGGAAAGTGCCCCCCGCCTGGGCCGGTTTTGGTCCGTGAAATCCCGGCCGTCGGATCTGATCCGACGGCCAGGCGCTGAGATCGGGCGAATAAAAAGCCCCGACGCGAGAAACCCTAACCCTAAACCTCATTTCCGCTTCCCCGGTCCCGAGCGCGAGCGGCGCGGCGCGGCAGAGCGGCGCGCGACGGCGGCCACCGGCGGTCGTCCGCCACCGGTTAGCTCGCCGGAGCACCGCGCTCACCCGAGGGTGAGCGGGGCTCCGTCGAGCTAGCCCGCGGCGGTCAAAACCCGAGGTCCCGGCACGGCGCGGCGGAGCGGCGCGAGGCGGCCACCGGCGGTCGGCCGGCACCGGCTAGCTCGCCGGAGCACCGCGCTCACCCTCGGGTGAGCGGGGCTCCGTCGAGCTAGCCCGGGCGGCCAAAACCCGAGGTCCCGAGAGGGTTCGTCGGTCGCTTCCCGACCTCCGGCGAGCGGTGGCGCGGCGGCGGAGGGTCCCGGCGAGCGGCGGCGCCACGACCCGAGAGCGAAGGTGATCCCGACCCCTCACTATATTAGTTTAGGGTTAGGGTTAGGGTGAAAACCCTAACCCTAACCTTCGGTTTTTTTTGTTTTGATGTTCTGAAACCCTCTCCTCTCTTACCCGAAGGTGGACCGACCCCAGTGAGCGGCGGCGCGACGACCCGACGGCGGAGCAGGCGAGTGGCGTCGAGTGACGGTGAAGCGGAGCGGGCGAGCAGCGGCGAGCGACGGTGAGCGGCGTTAGGGTAGGGTAGGGTCCGAGCAGAGAGGGAGAGCAGAGGGGAGAGCTCAGTGAGGTAGAGCGGAGGGGAAGGTTGTGTGTTATGAAGAGGGTGCACGTTGTACAGGCAGCGCAACTGCGCTCGGACTTGGTCCAGGCAGTTGCGCTGCGCGCGATGCGCGGGGAGGGGGGCACGCGGTCGAGGCGGGGGAGGGGGGCGCGCGGTCGAGTCCAGGCACGCGGTCGAGGCGGGGGAGGGGGGCGCGCGGTCGAGTCCAGGCACGCGGTCGAGGCGGGGGAGGGGGGCGCGCGGTCGAGTCCAGGCGGTTGCGCGCTGCGCGCGGACGGGAGGAAGGCGCTGCGCGCGGAGCGGACGGACGAGTAAGTCCCCGCGTTATATTAGTTAAGACTTAAAACGTAATAAAATAGTATTCATTGTCGGTATAGATGACCTCATACGAGGCACAATTTTTTTTGGCACATCCTTTATTAAGTGATATATATGAACCAAGTAGTTAAAATATAATAAAAATTGACAAATTTTATTACGGTCGAGTATTTGCTTGTGGGCAATATGAACAACTTACTCAATCTCTATGCAAAAGGTAAGCATAGACATGGTCCGTGGAAACGAATTCCAATTTGGACTGCCCACTGTCCCGGTGGGCTGTACGGTGGCCTCCCAAAGTGTTTTCTGGCATTCACGTGCGAATTGATATAAAAAGAATGGCTAAGAAAATAAATGGTATCGAAACTCAACATTCTATGTCCAAATTAAAGTAGCATTTTCATTATACTTGTTATCCTTTAAAATAGTAAGTATGGCTCAAAAAAAATTCATTCTACTTGTTAGTTGACTTTTTATTTTAGGGAGCTTGCTATTCTTCTCTCCACAATTGTTATATTTAGTAAGCCAACCAAACTTGTTATTCCATTGAATATTAAGCTTATTTAATTATTTTCTTTTTCTTTGCATGTATATAAATTGATAAAATATAGTTACATTCAAATAAGAAATCACATTTAGCAAGTACATTGGAGTGAATAACAAAATAGTAAGTCAATTTAAATAGGAAAGCTTGCTATTACTATGAATAGCAAGTATAATGGAGATGCTCTAAAATCTATTATATTATCTCCGTTTGTGAATGCATTTCATTGCTATATTTCTTATATTCATCTAAAAAATAATAGAATTAAAAATATCCTTATATTCATAAATTGACAAAGTATCCAATAATATAAGTCAGCCCAGACATCACTAGCATCACACATGTAATCGGTACAATATGATGATCGCAGAAAATAGAATAGTATGAAAAAACGGATTAGGGCTGATGGCTAAACACAAAAAAAAACTAGAACCGACGACATCACCAATTCGGTATGATTTAAACTGTCGCTGATATGAAATTTAAACTGTCGAATCATACCGATTATTAGTCCGTAGAATTTAAAAACACTTAGAATTGTCTATTATATTATGTGCCATATACTTACCCTCTGACATTGTAGCCTTGATTCCTAGACGAGAATAAACAAAGCTGCCCTTTCGTCTGACGTGAAAACGTGTGCGGCACTCACCAGTCACCACACTACTCGATTTCCCATCACTGTTCTGCTGGCTGACGTGGCACTGGTAGCACGTGGCAAACCCGCGCTGGCACTGGGCGCGCGCCACGTAAGCTAGGCTGCGAAAAGAGACAAGACCAGACAACCGCTAGCTGAATCCAGCTAAGCCACGTGTACGTACCGATTCCAAGGCCTTCTCCAGGAGAAAAAAAATACCCCGTTTGTCCCCCTTGATTTTTTTCCCGGCAGATGACGTGGACGCTGCAAAGCTCTGGAATAATCCAGCGAAGCCAGCCGTCAAAATTAAACGGATGTTTTTTTTTCTGAATTATTGTGCTTAATGGCATCAGTAGCCCGAACCTACCATATTGAGTATTTCTCCTATTAATATTTTAAGCAGCGAGAAAACTGATGTGAACACGACAATTTGCACGAATATTAATAATATTTGGTTCGGTTTTGTTAGTAGGAGTAGTAGCTTTGTTTTTTTCTTAACCACACGACCATTTTGAATTGTCACATACGTACGTATAGTGAAGAATACGCTATTCAGTTGACATTCGATCAAGGAGAGGGGAGGTAGTAGTCAAGTAGCTACTCGAATAATGTTGTAACTCAACTAGTTAGGATGTCAAACTAGATCCTCGTTGTACAATAGTGGAGCCAGAAATTTTACGAAGTCTAGACGAACATCTAACTCTAAAAATAAAAAATGCTACCTAATTTACAGCCTTTTCAAGTCAGGGAAAAAATTGCAATGAAAAAAAAAATGAAAATTACTAGGGGTTGGTGGGAATCAAACCGGAGACCTCACGTTTGAGGTGCAACGAGCCACCTTAACCATTAAGCTAAGGAGTACATTATATTCAATTATGTTATGTAGTATATTTTTTTGCTGGCATGAAGCCCGGGCAGCTGCCCACCCAGCCCGGGAGGTGGATCCGCCCCTGTCATAGTCGGCTTCGCCAACTACAGGAGACACTCGATCCCTCCACACCATCGGATTTTTACTCGACAAGCATCGGAAGAGGTATCGTCAGCGTCGGAAGAAACTCCGCATGGTTAGATTACATCGGACGACATGAATCAAGAATGTGAAGTTCCGTAGGATGCTGCGGATGAGGTAAATGTTGCTGAGACACTTGACACATGAGAGTCGAGATATTGGCGTCATACGGCATCAGGGATGCGGTGCATCGGCACCAATTGCGTCGGTTGGACCAATAGTGTTTGAGATGTAGATAGTATGTAACAAAATCTCATGAATATCCACATGAGTTGGTTGACTCGATAGAGAATACCATATTAGAGATGCAGGTAATTAGGATCTCTTGTTAACCAATCAGGTAATACCGTACATATATATGTAACATTGCATTGGTCTATGTGCTATCAATCTCGGCAACTCTAAAATTGGATAAAGAGAATAAGTGAGATAAAATGGGAGGATGAAAAAGAAAGGGGCAAAATTGTCTACTGGTGCCATATTAGCAATTGTCAAACCAACCTCCCAATTTTTCCTCTAATTTATCCCTAGCTAGCCTAGCAGTAAGTTTAACATGTCAATTAAGGAGGTGTTTGGTTCCACCTTGCTAAATTTTAGGGACTAAAAGTTAGTCCCTAAATTGCCAAACATGGTCTAAACTTTAATTTAGCCCTTTAGTCCCTGAGGTTGCTAAAATGGACTAATATTAAACAAACACAAAATCTAAAAAAATACTATACAGTCCAGTGGTAGAAGCGCTATTGTGTGAAGCTGAGATCCCGTCTTCGATTCATGGCGCGTATCATTTCTTTTCTTCTCTTTTCAATTTGCTGTGAATTTTAGTTCTTTTTTCCTTTTCCAACTTTCTGTGAATTTTTAGTGTTCCAACTTTCAGTGAATTTTTAGTGATTGTTTCTGTTAGTACTAAAATATTGTATCGAATTTTGAATTTTAAAATATAAGTTTTAATAATATATTGTGGTTTTTTAATGTTATTTTTTATTTTTGTTTCACTGTTATGTATATTTTAAGTTTGGCACGTCCTTTATTTTAAGTTCAACTTTGATGTGAATTTTAGTTATTTTTTTTCCTTTTTCAAATTTGTAGTTAATATTTAGTTATTGTTTATATTAGTACTAAAATATTGTATCAAAATTTGAATTTTAAAATATAATTGTTAATAATATATTGTGGTTTTTTACCGATCTTTTTTATTTTTGTTTCACTATTATGTATATTTTAAAGTTGACACATCCTTTCATTTTTAGTAAAAACAAGTAGCCAAATGCTATGCCTTTTAACTACCAAAAAGGTTATATTTTTTATGTGCACTATATTGGTGAAATCGTGAATGTGTTTTTTGATTTTTTTTCTTCCATTCAAAAATAAAGTTTCATAGATTTCATATTTTAAACTATTTATATTTGTGAAAGATTTTAAATTAATCATTATCATAAATATAATAAATTACGATACAAATTTAATAAATATTTATTAATTTAAAAATTATTTTTTCGAATCATATATAAAAAATTTGACGTGGCATACCCGGTAATAAAATCTTGGATCTGCCACTGACTAAAAGAGACTATTGACATGATTTACCCTTCATTAATGCTCCTCGAGGTGGGAAAAAGACTATCTGCGGGTATTTATTAAGGGTAGTTTAGTTATTTTTCACCTACTTTAATAACCTTTAGTTTTTAGAACCAAACATGTAAGGACTAAAATTTAGGCTCTGTTTGATCCTCTAGGGACTAAACTAAACTGTAGTCTCTCCTTATTCACTTGACTAAATTTTAGTCCCTACATGTTTGGTTTTAGGACTCAAGGTTATTAAAGCAGGTAAAAATGATCAAACTACCCTTAATAAATATCTGCAAATAATCTTTTTCTCATCCCAAGGAGTATTAATGAGGGGCAAACCATGTCAATAGTCTCTTTTAGTCCCTTTTAGCAACCTCATGGGGACTAAATGGCTAAACTTTAGGGACTAAAGTTTAGTCCCTTTTAGTCAACATATTTGGCAATTTAGGGACTAAAAGGGACTAAACTTTAGTTCTTAAAGTTTAGCAAGGTGAAATCAAACACCCCCTTAGTCAAGTGAGTAAGTTGAGACTAAAGTTTAGTTTAGGCCCCGTTTGGATTGCGCTGCTTATTTTTAGGGACTAAAAGCTGCTTATTTTAGTCCGAACTAAAGTTTAGTACCCCTGTTTGGATCGAAGAACTAAACAACATTTAATGTCCATGAAATAGCCACTTTACCCCTAATAATTGCTACCCTTCCCACCAATTTTTGGCCAACATTTTGGTTTCCCCTCCCGATGGGGAGAAGGGCGGCACTGATGAGGAGCTGGCGGTGCAGGTGGGGAGAAGCTGCCGATGGGGAGCAGGGGGCGCCAGTGGGGAGAAGCTGTCGGTGGGGAGATGGCGGCGTCGGTGGGGAGAAGCTTCCGGTGGGGAGATGGCGGCGCCGGTGGGGAGAAGGCGCCGATGAGAAGCACAGCGGCGCCGATGGGGACCAAGGGGGCGCGCCGGTGGGGAGTTCGTGGCGGCGCCGGTGGGGAGTTGGTGGCTGTGCCTAACAGAAGCAGCGCCCAGGGAAGCCGATCGGGAGCCAACAGAGAAGGTGCGGGGTAGGCCAGGTCCAAGCCAGGATTAGTCCCAATAAGCAACATTAGAGGGACTAATAGACTAATCTTTAAGGGCTAAAGTTTAGTCCCAATAAGAAGATATGTTTGGAAGTTTAGGGACTAATTGAGACTAAATTTAGTCCCTAAAGATAAGCAGCCTCTGTCCAAAGTCTCTATCCAAACAGGGTCTTACTCTATAATGGAATCAAACAAGGGAAAGTTTATTTGGATGCAACATCTGTCCGTCTTTAATTGTTGTTTGACTATTGAGAGCATCTTGACTATTTATGTTTGAAAACTAGCCAGATCACTTTCTATCGCACTGCCCCGTTTGAATGAGTCAATGAACTCATTATTCGATAAATCAGTACATAGATAAAATTTAACAAATAAACTGAAAATTTTATCTAACCAATACTAATATAAAAATGTTTTAAATAAACTGACTTTAATTTTAAAAGCATTTCATGATTAATTTGACTATAAGACATCACCCATTACAATCTCAACGTGGGTGCTTGTTTCCTCTTCTTTTAGAAAATTGCAGCTAAATTTTATTTTTAGGAACTAATGTTGGATATTTTATTGTTTTTTTACCTTTTGTTAGTACTGGTTTGAGTACCGTTACAAATATAAATTTACAAAATGTTACCCAAAGTCTATTGTTCATTACAAATAACCAAAGCCAAAATTCTCCTAAGATGCATCTACCGTCTCACTAACAATACCTTCCCAGGAAAGTTCAAACTAGCAACATATATCAGACATATATGGTTTTGCTTATCAGCAGATTATCGAACCGAATTACTTGTATTTTAAAATTACAAACCATATAATTTCTTAAAAAATTATATATTAAATTATTTTCAAAGCTATTTCTCCTTCTCTTTCCTCCGAATGGAAGAAAAATCCCACGCCATTACCACCTAACCGGATTCCGATTTTTTTAATAATATATTTTTAAAAATTTCAAATTTGATAGTCGAATTCTAAAAATTGAGCTCCCATCGATAGCGTATCCACCGAACATGGCAACGTCAGCCTCATTCGGCTGTTTGCAGTGCCGTCAGCTCCGCAACGACTACTTCGGCCGAACGTGACCACATCACTTCCACTTTGATGCCGACAACTACTCAGTTAGTTGTCATCTCGAGGCCTATATTTTATGGCTTTTCGGTTGGGTCATGTTCAACAACACCCATGCAGATACTGTGGACAAAGTTGCCGTTGCAGAGCTAACGTAGCTAGTGGTTGACCACGTTCGGCACTACAATAGTCGAACGAGGTTGACATAGCCGTGTTTGACAGATACACTATCGACGGAAGCCTATTTTTACAATTTTTAAAATTCAACTATCATATTTGATTTTTAAAAAAATATTATTAAAAAAAATTCTTGGATTCCAGCGGCCAGCTAAGCACACCGACGTGCGCACCTCCCTCTCCGCACTGGTCGAAACCCCACTCTCCGTTACTGCCACCGGGGCCCGCATCACCACCGGCACCGGCCGACACGTGGGCCCCACCGGCCACGCCGGTCACATGCGCGTCGTCCGAACCCCGAGCCCACTCCCCGGAAAAAAAAAGAAAAAAAAACGAGAGATGAAAAAAAAAGAAATCGATAAATATTTTTTATTATTTTTAGGCGCTCGAGGTGTGAATCCATCGACTACTACTTTTCCACTTCGATTCGTCTTCGTCTCCCCCTTCCTCCCCTGCTCCCGCCGCTGCTCCGTCTTATCCCCGTCCCTTTCCCTCCGCGAGCGCCACCCACCGGCTGGGAGGAGGAGGAGGAGGGCTTGCACCAGAAATCTCTGCTCGTCGGATCGGGCTCGGCGCAATCCATGTCGGTGAGCGCTGTTCTTTGCGTGGCTGGTGCCTTCTTCTTGGGTGCTAGTGATTTTTGGGAGCGGGTGTTGGTTGCCCTGTCTAGATCGAGCCGAGCCCACCCCGTGTTGGATTTTATTGGTTAGAGGCGAGGCTGCGTAGCGCGAGCCGTGGGAGAAACCGTGTGGGAAAAAAAACGGGGGTAATAGGTGGATGCTTGTTATGACTTGTGTTGTGCTGTTCTGCGTTATCAAGATTCTTGGCGATCTTGCCGGTGCATAGGTGTTAAATTTCAGCTTCAGATGATGCGTCTTGTTGGTTTTCTGGATTCTTGGTTGTCAGTTCATGGCCTAGGCTTTTGATTGGTAGAACAGGAAATCGGGGTTGTGGTAGAATGTGAAGTTTCTTAAAACAGAACTAGTGAACAAAAAGCAATAAAGTTTTTAAATTAGGTAATATGGAAGGTCAATCGAGCTTGAGCTTGAGATTTTTAAATTGGGGTTGAGGTCAATTTTTTAAAAGCAAGAACTGGTGAACTTCTTGATTTGCCGTTGGGTTGAGACTTCGATCGAGCTTGAGATTCCCTTGCTTAAATAAGGGGATATGCGACAAAGGGAGTATAAACTACAATAAGATTTGTTTGTTTGTGGTGACATGACAAAGGTTTGTTTTTAGTGAATGTAAATGGCTGAATTTGCGATATCACACAAGTTCCAAAAATTATGGAGAAATTGTTGTCTTTTATGCTTTGACACGTCGATGCTCTGAGATGAGTTAGCTGTATCACATAGAACTGGATTCAGGTCAGAAGCAGCATATGTCCTATTACTTGAGTAGTGTTGTATACTGTACTACATGTATAAACCAAAGCTGGGTAATTTAGGGTAGACGAGAGGCTATTAAGTTTTCTTGTTTTCTTTGTTGATCAGCATGCTTTGATGCCTATGGTCTTCAGTGTTACTGAATATTTTCGTTGCCCTTCCCAAATCTCGTTTCCTTCTTCTGAGATGTCAGTTATAACTTCTATGTAACAAAAAGTTCCATTCAACTACGGTATTAGGAATTGGGAATTGGTACATATACTTAAAGTTTCTTTTACCAATTCTAACAAAAAGCACAAAACAAACCTTTTAATCCACATGCAAATACATCCATCTGCCTTTGGAAAGTGCAAATCATGGATCAAACATCTTGGTGATTTATTAGTGATTAGCGACAATTTTACGGCATTTATTTTGTGTGTACACCAGAGCCCTTACGAATTTTGTTGGGCACACAACCTTGATTTAAGGTGTTAAATAATTTCTTTTTTATGATGTTGCCAATGCTCTGGATATGTTACATAAGCAGAAGGATCCTATCCTATATCTCTACTAATTTAGCATTCTCTGCTAAAAGGCATTGCTAAGGACAATTTTACTAGATATAATTTTCTATGTTATCAATTTGCCTGACTTTTTTATATAGTTAGTTGGGCATCTAGATGTGCACCTTCAATAAACTGCTGGCAAACTAATTTAGTATTTCTTTTGCTTAAAAACATTAATAAGATTATTTTTATTTGTTGTAATTTTTTATGTTACCAAATTGCCTGATTTTTTTGTATGGTTGGTTGGGCATCTAGATGTGCACCTTCAATAAACTGCTTGCAAACTAATTTAGGCCTGTTTGTTTTAGCTTTGTATTATAAAAATTCAACTTTTTTTCATAAGCTGAAACAAACAGGATAATTTATTCTGCCAATCCAGTAAACTGATGGAACTTAGCTTTTTTTTATAAGCTGGATTGTTATAATACAAAGCTGAAACAAACAAACTCTTATTATTTCTTTTGCTCAAAAACATTCCTAAGGATAACTTTATTAGATGTAGTTTACTATATTGTCAAATTGCTTGACTTTTTTTATAATTGGTTGGGCATCTAGCTGTGCATTTTCAGTGCTGGCAGTGCTACTTTTCTTCCTGGCTATTCATTTTCTAATATTATCATATATTATTTTCATATCTTATACACAGGATATGAAATCTCCATTGCTGCCCCATTTTATGTTCTGATATTTTTTGTCATTTCCATGCATTATCATGTCCTTCAAGACTGTATAGTGTATAGACAGTGATGCATCATATATGCCAAATGAAACCATCATGGACAAAGCATATGCTATATTGTCATTTGCTTATTTATTGTTCTGTTCTGTTTCATCTCGAGGGTTGCCTTTATCTAGTCTTCAAGTCATGGCCTACTACGGGTACTCAAAAAGCAACCTTTATGCCCATTAACTTTTATCATCTCTTTTCTTTTTCATTTTTATTAGATGTCCATACACGAGTTCTTTCACATTCAGTTCTACTTGTCATTTGTCTGGTGCATAATTTATCAATATAATTTTAAATCACCGTTTAATATAGAATTATGGATCATGGTGTTTTTGTAGGAGGATGCAGGCCGTCCCTTACCAAAGTTTGGCGAATGGGATGTCAATGACCCAGCTTCTGCCGATGGATTCACAGTGATATTTAACAAAGCTAGAGATGAGAAAAAGGCCGGGAATGGACAGGATTCTGATTCACCCTGCAAAGACACTAGGACTGAAAGGGTGGAATCATATGCCCCCAAGACAAACTCGGCAAGTCAGCTCGCCTTATGCATATTGATTATAGACTGATAATTTCTCCTTGATGAATATAATGCAAATCATTCTCTCTTAAACTACTTAACTAGCTAGATGTCATTAATCTCATTGTTCTTGTGCGCAGAAGAAATGGTTTTGCTGCGTGACATCGAGTCCTACACAATCTTGATGAAGACAAGTGCCATGGGTTGCAAAATTACTATCCTTTAATTTTGCTATATACATATTATCCTATCCATAAGACCTTGTAGAGATACCCAGACTTAATTGCTGTGCTGCTAGAATATATATAATGGGCATCTCTCAAAACTCTGAGGTGTGTATATGTATGTATGTGTGAGGGTTATCAGATACACATCTGGATAAGTGAGCTTTCTGATTGTAATTCTAGTCTTCCCTCCTGTCACCCTTCGTGATCGATGTAGTCGTGCTTCAGTGATATTATGAATCTCACCTATTCATATAACTGCGCGTTTAATTCCAGCTTCTGGTTTTTGCTGTAGTTGATCAAATGGGTTTACGTTAACCTAATCTTTTGCTTGTGGTCATGCCTGGTTTGAAAATATATGGAATTTGTAGCTCTATCCATGATTAAGGATGGATGTTCATCTTGTGAAACAACACAACCAACTCACGGAGAAAAAACAAAACAGTATTAGAGATCAAGGTAATTTCAATGGCATAATATCAAAGAAAAAACAACCCATTAGAGCGTGGGAGAAAGGGGGGTAATCAGAACTTATAGCCTGGTTGACTGGTTCCACGTATGGACCTGATATATGGATTGTGTCACTCGAAATACTCTAGACTCTAGAGCGCCGAAACCAACCAATTTCTCATGGAATGTTACGAGGAAAACAAGGGTTTTACCAGAGTTTTCTGCGCTCCAAAAGAAAAGAGTAAGATTTCATTCGGTATAGTTTGAAATTCACGTGTTTCAAAAAATATATCCACTTTGGTATAACTTAAATGTCGTATATATATATTATTTGCTCGGGAACAAATCTTATTTTCTTTATTTGAGGTCGACTTTCCTTCCGTATAGAAAGTGGCGCGCGGAGAAAATGAGTGGATCACTAAAGGCAAAGACTCATTCAGCAGGTGGCGTGTACTGTCGTTAGCATGGAAGATCGGCTGGATTATTTTTTACATTTTGGCTTTTTTAAAACTTTTGAAATCCAAAAAACTTAGTCTGGTAACAGGCCATTTTTTTAGAGTTAGAAACTTCGGGAGGTATTATTACTAGCGCGGAGCGGCTGACCCTCCTGGCACCGAGGTGCCCAAGCTGGACGTCGGGGAGGCTGGCGCCGATCCCCAGCGGCCAGCAGGCCACCAATCTTGTCGGAGGCTCGGAGCCACAGGAGGGAGAAGAAGAGCAGGCAGGGCGGTCGGCTGGCACGCCAATGGGGATTGCTTCTTCTTCGAAAGTGCAGTGTGTCGTCTGCTCCAGCTGCAGATCTCTGTCTTCGCGGTGAGCCATCAGCAGTCCAACTCGCGCATCTCGTCCCCTTTAACTCCTCCGCCTTCCGCTGCATGCTTGACCGTTGACGACTTCGTCCCGAGGGCATGCAGGATGCTGCTGGACTTTACAGCCTTAATTTCACGGAGTTTTTACTGCATGTCAGGGTTCGTCGTCTCACGGAGATGTTGGACTTTAGATGCCACTGCCACTGCTCAGCTGCAGAGTGGAGACTAGCCTGCTGGAAAATGCAAGTTTTTTATTTAAGTTGTTAGACAGGATATCCTCTCCCCTGTAATTTCGGACGTCCTCCCGATCTATTTCGGAAACGTGCCGCTTAGCGATATAATGTTGGAATTTTTGATCTCGGGCAACTGAAATTCATGGGATTAACTAGTCCTAATCCTGCACCACCTTAATTATCTTGTGATTATTTCCTGATTATGTAATTTATTCCCTAATAATAAAGCACAATGATCGGAGGAGTTTCCAAATTGATTGGAACCTGCCCCCCGTGTCCTTCAGCGCAGATTAAAAGGGGGTTCGACATGTGTAGGCGAGGACGCTCACTTGCACGGTTTGTTCACTCCCGAAAAAATCCATACACCGATTCTAAGCTGCGCTGTAGGAGACCCATAGGGTTGTTCCTGGTCAACCACCGACGACCTCTACAACCTACTGCATCGACATCGACGACCAACTAAAACGAACTAATGGCGAATGCATCATCTGGTCAGTTCATCTCATTCCGCATTAGAACAAGTGATCATGTTATGGCTAAGTATAAGCATCAGTAGTTTTAACATATAATTGTAATCTTGTATAAGCAATAAACTCAAGGTGTGATTTTCTAATTCCCTCATGTTTTCATGGTGGTCCGATTGCCCGGACACCCGCCGCTCCACATCGGGCTATGTCGTGTTCCTCGGCGACTGCCTCGTCTCATCTCTTGATCCAGCAAGCGTCAACCTACCGTCTCCCGATCTAGCGCTGAGACCGAGTACCGTGCAGTTGCCAACGGCGTCACACCTGGTTTCGATAGCTTCTACTTGAGCTCCACCAGCCCCTCCAGCGTGCCATGTTGTTTATTGTGACAATGTGAGTGCTGTCTATTTCTCGAAGCACCAAACACGTCGAGATTGATCTTCACTTCATCTGGAAACGTGTCGTTGCCGGTGCTGTGCGCGTTCTTCATGTACCGATGAGCTCGCAGTTCACCGATATCTTCACCAAGGGTCTGCCTTCAAGCATCTCTTTGGAGTTCACTGACGTTCCTGCTGGGGGTGTTAGACAGGATATCCTCTCCCCTGTAATCACGGCTGTCCTCCCGATCTATTTCTATAAATGACAACAGACCGCTATATAATTGTAATCCTGCATTAGCAATAAACTCAAGGTGTGATTCACCAATTACCTCACGCTTTCGTAAGTGATTACAATGTGAATATGTGACCCTACAACTAAGCAGTGTTGCCTTTCAGTTCATCACTGACCCTCCCAATGCACTCCCACTCCTTCAACTACATTTCTGCTATAAAGATTGCACCTCCCGCCGAGCTCGCTACCCGTGTTGCAGCAGCGGCACAATCACCTGCCGGCTGCCGGCACACCTCTCTCGTCGATGATTTGGACATTGGTGTCGACCTCTGCCACATCGTCTACTGGTGTGGTGCCAGGTTGCTGCTAGCAGATCTGAAGGATTGACAACAATCACTACGGAAATACAGTGGTTGGTCGAGTGCATGTGGTACTCGGCGAAACCTCTTTTCCACTCGGTGTAGGTTTCGCCGAGTGTCACACTCGGTAAACACCACTCGGCACAAGCACTATCTCAGTGACGTGAGGATTCGCCAAGTGATTTTTACCGGGTACTCGGCAAACAACGCCGTTTGACGGTCGGGGGCACGCTAACGGGTATTTGCCGAGTGCCACGTGGCACTCGGCGAAGGCACTTTACCGAATGCCCCACGTAGCACTCAGCAAAGCCTATTTTTTCGCTCTGGCGTTATAACGGCGGCAAAAAACTTGGGCAGCGGGATTTTTCCACTTGTTTGCCGAGTGTCTTATCCGTGGCACTCGGTAAACAAGTTTATTTGTCGTGTGTAATATGTTTGTCGAGTGTATTTCATGGTACACTCGGCAAACAAGAGTTTGCCGAGTGCATTCTTTCGGACACTCGGCAAACCCTCGGGTACTCGGCAAACGTGCCGTTTCCAGTAGTGAATGACCTTGACGTGTTTTGAACCTTAGCATCACAGTCTCTGTGGTCGAAATATGATCAGAATATAAAAAATCGTAGACCGGCTATGAGGCTATGAGCTGTCTGATCCGGATTACGGAGAGACAGAGATCGACCATTTTTTTTTTGCCTTATCTCCACACAATTGTTGGACTAGTCTTACAAATCGCAGCTTGGGGCACCAAAGTGCTACTGGTCGGCTGCTCTGAGCGTACGAGAAGGTGAAGGAGAGGAGAAGATGGCGGGGACCGTGGTGAGCATGGCGCTTTCGCTGCTGGGGAGTGCCATCAGCAAGGCCTCCTCCGCTGCCGCCGAGGAGATGAGCCTGATCATGAACGTGCGGACTGAGATCTGGTATGTAGAGCTCGCTGGCACCCGCTGCTTGTTAATTTCTATAGTACGCACCCAATTCAATGTTCAATCTCAATTTCAATCCGTTTTCGAGAAACCAAATGAGAGGTATTATTATCTAGGACTTTTCATTATTTGATCCTCTTCGTATGTGCATTCTCAAATTTAATCCTCTTCATTGAATTTGCTTTTTTGCCGCTCAAATCACATGGACTTTAATTCTATGTCATTTTTGTCAAAAACAGAAAAAAAACAAGTTACCCCTATAACTTAAAATAAAATTAAAAGAAGCTTAAACAAAACATTTTACCTGTTGTTGGTGTCTTTTTTGTCACACACATGATCTGAGAGGTCTGCTTAACTCTAGTGCATGTCCTACAATCTTAGAAAAAAGGTTCTGAGTGTGCCAATCAATTTGACCCTGCAACTGATAAGAGACCAAAGAAAATGACATTAGTAGCAAAACCGATCGGCTGCCGAGCTGATGACCGTGGTGAGAATAAAATAATCTTGAGTAAATGCACCGATCGACCGCAGGGCCGATGACCATGACAACGCTACCGGGAAGGAGTACGCCATCGACCGATAGGATGAAGTCTTTGCACATAAAGGCCGATGATCACCTCCGGGAGCAGGTAAAATATGACGTGGAATTAAAATAACATATCGGCTTGCACTCCAATAAAAACTAAATCTAACATACCCATATCATTAAATTACCATAACAGCAAGATCGGACCTAACCAAGACAGTCGCTAATCATGAAAAATTAATAATACTTCAACATATCGAGCATGCTTTATTTAGATGAATGATATACAACGTAAATCAGATACAATAGAGCGAGACGTCGGACTTAACCAATGAAGCCTTAAACTACGATATCTAACTCACATCAATCTAAGAGATCAAAATGATGCAACCTTATACCTAGCAAATACACAACAATAAACCGACGATCACACTGACCAAACCGATGCCTCAAGAGATCGATACGATGCAGCCTCGAAGAACACCGGTCAGTCGATATGACCGTCGGGTAGCAGGACTCACCTATTCGCCGAAGATCGGAACGATGCATCCCAGCTCCGAGTGCCAAGCCCCGCCGGAATTAACCTTGGGAATCCAAGGGTGGCGATGCGCCGAGAAGTAGTTTTTGTTGTGAGTTGATTGTATGTTTGACCTAGCTAATAATTACATATTTATAGTCCGGAGACTTACCGTTCAAGCAATCTATATTGTAACAAATTCTGGCTTTTATCTTTATCTCCCTTCATCTCTATCGGCTCCTTCATATCTGTCCACGTTGTAACAATATGAACGAGTTTCTTTGACCATCTTTGACCATACTTCTTTGACTTTCATTGACCGTGTGGCATCCTTAGTGGGCTAGGGCTTTACCAAATCTTGGCATCAATACATGTACATAAGTATTGCAAGTTTCATTTTTTGTTGAATTAGAGAATGCATTTAACATATTTCTTATTCTTTTCTTTGCTAGTTGTACGCATAACATTGTAGCTGGCACGATCAATATGTAGGCGACTCGATTAAAATACATGGAATGAACAAAAACCCATTTTTGTTGTGTTGGGAGCAAACTTGCCATTTTAACTTGTTTAGTGACCAAAATAGCATAGAATTAAAGTGCACGTGATTTGAGTGGCAAAAAAGCGAATTCAGCGACGAGGATGATATTTGAGAATACACATACGGAGAGGATGTCAAATAATCAAAAGTCCCATTATTATCTCGTACTATGTTTAAACTTGAATCAAAATACTCATTTTGTTGGTACATGTTCTCACTATTTTAAGTGGAGCCAGGATCTTCCTAAACCCATGAATCAAAATACCGAGATCCAAGGAGACAATGAGTAGGGTAGTAGGGGTGTCGGTGTAGGAGACCCTAGAGCCTAGTGGCAGCCCTGCTGTTGGGGGAAATAGTTTACCCTACCAGGGGCTAAATGACAAGTAACCTTCAAGCCCTTTGCAAGGCCGAAGCCCACTGAGCTAGCGGGGCCGATAGCAGGCCCCAGCCTCTTCGCCGCAGGCGAAGCCTGCTCTGAAGCCTACTGCGAAGATTGTTCCCAGAAGCCACAAAGAAGAAGTCAAGCATCGAAGTGCCCTCTGAGGCCTCCTTCGAGGCCCCCTCCGAGGACCCCCTGGGGCTCCCTCTGAGGCCATCCTCGAGGCCCCTTTGAGGGCCCCTCCGAGTCGAAACCTCCGGCTAGTACCCTGGTACGAAAAGGTAAAAATATCCCAATACCACTATATTGTGAAGACCAAAACCAAGGGCCCCTGCCCCTAGTATTGGCACATGTACTAGCTTAGACTTTATCCTTTTACAGGCCTATGACTAAGTATTATAAAACAAAGTCTAAGAGATCTACACCTTCGGAGGCAGAGGGTTCGATCCCGAAGGAGGGGTTCGCTGCCCCGCTCGGCGTGGGCGGTTGGCCCTCTAGAGTTTGAGGGCCGCCTTGTGCGCTTGAGCCTTCCAAGGCTCCTGAAGATGGCGCCAATCTTTGCAGACCTCAGGAGCCGGCGAGGCCCTCCGAAGGCCACCGATGTAACAGAGGTCGCCACTTCAAGGTGTTGGCACCCCGCTTCGTGAAGCAGCTGCAACACCCCTTGGCTAGCTACTCACCCCGCGGTCCGCACGAAGCCCTTGAAGTTGTCCTCTGTAACAAGGGTGGTCGTATAAATGAATGCAAGTCGATCTCCGACAGGATCCTAGGCGTTGAAGTTCGGAGTCCGGCAGCTGGTCCCCAAGCGCTCCAAAACTCCGGTCAGGGTGGAGGTGGCTTCGTCAACTCCCTAGAGGACTTCAGCCTCCAAGGCTTGTCTAGCGGTGCGGAGCTCGATGTTCTCCATCGTCAGCCCCTTGAAGGTCTTGATGGCCTCCTTCGAAGCCTACTTGGTAGTGCGAAGCTCGGTGTTTAGCTCCGCCAGCTTCGCGTTTCCCTTCTCTGAAGTCCGAAGCGCTTGCTGAAGGCCGTCGATTTCGGAGGCCATCTTCACCGTAGCTTCGCACGCTTGAACCGCTTTGGCCCTCAATGCTTCGGCTACGACTTCAACTTGCTGACGTTGTTGAGTGGCCTCGAAAGCCTGGTGCTGAAGGCTCTCGATGGTCTCTACGACTAGGGCCTCCTAGCAATCCACGTAGATAGCGGTCCTGCGAACAAGTGCGAAGGCTTAATAAAAGCAAAGAAGTCGATCAGGAATAGGAAAAACTAAGGTATTAACAAAGCTACACGAAAGACCCTGTTCACCTGAAGAAGAACCTCCTCGGCCGTAATGGCGAGGTCCCCGTGGCGGTAGCGGCCTAGTTCCGCCACCAAGTCATCTCTAGCGAGACCTTTGCAAGTCCAGAGGTACCAGGATATCAATTCTCCGGCAGGTACCCCCGACGAAATGAAGGGCCACAACATGGGCGCCCGCCTCGAAGACGCCTCTGGAGCAGGGCTCCGGTCGTTGATATCCACAATTTCCACATCATTTTCTGAAGGAGCCAGGAGAGAGGCCTCTTCGTGAGGCCCCCATCACCCCCTTCGCCCGAAGGGTCCTCGTCAGACTCTTCACTCTCGCTGCTACTGCTTCCACTGTCTCCAAAGGACCCCTCCGGGTTAACATCCTCAAGCCTAGCTTCCCCGACTCCGGTAGCAACTAAAAGAGAAGAATTCGAAGACAAGTTAAAATAGAAGCACGAAGAAGAAGGCTAATCAGGAGGGGTACCTTTGTTCTCCTCTTCAATTAGCGAGAGGTTTGGACACTCCGAAGCCGCAAAGAGCCCTACCCTATCTCTTGGGCAAGTTTGCGAAGCCTTGGGCTCCGAGTCCACGACGGCCATCTTCGGAGCCCCAGTCTCAGGGTCTGCAGTGGCCATCTCCAGGTCTAAGAGCTCGGTCGCCATGCTTGGCACTACCTTTGGCCCCCTCCGGGTGCATGGCTCGAAGGTGTGCACCCTTCCGTGCAAAGGGCTCCTGCATCCGAAGCCTCCGGAAGGATCCCCGAGGGATCCACAAGCTCCGAAGGGCCTACAGAGCGTCGAGGTGACGAGCCCTCCGGCTCGTCATCATCTGCCCTCCTTTGCTTTGAACCGGCACCCGAAGGTGCTGGGTCCGCGAGCTCCGGGAGAGCGGTACTTCAACACTGAGCCCGGTCCATACTCAGTTGTATCGCTCCTAGGTCCCCACTAGGGCAAGCCTCCGACTCTGTTCGATTGGTGTCAGAGCCCCCACAACGTGCTCGGCTGCTATGACGGCCTCCTCTGGTGACAACACTACACGCGTGGCTACAACGACGAAGTCCGACAGTCAAGACTCTAGAGCGAAGCATCAAGGAAGTACGAAGACACAAGTAGAAGCCTTACCAAGGTACACCGAAGATACGTCCTTCAGGACGCGTGTGTCGGAGTCCACGAAAAGGGTCTTCGGCCAGAAGCGCCCGAGGGGACTGATCCGTAGGGTGATGAATTCTTCGGCGAGGTCCCTCATGCTCATCCTCTAGGCCACTCTCCGCAGCAATCTGATTCGAGATTTGGTGGTGGCAGAGTCCAGCATCACTCGGGCTTGGCGGCGATAAGATATGAGTGCATTGGTGCTCCGAAGGGGGGAGTCCGCACCAATGCTGATGTAGAACCAACGTTGGTCCCATCCTGAATACTAGCGGTCGTTCGTCGCCCTCACCGGGAAGGAGTCCACAGACTCCTTGTGAATATGGAAGTATGCGCTCCCGAAGGCCATGTCCCTCTCCATCCTCTTCTTCGGCTGACAACTAGCATCATGAAGGTAAGAGAAGACATCTACACGCCCTTTGCACCCCTCGGCCCGCATGGCCCACTCGAAGATAGCAAGGCGTGCCACGACGTTCGGAGACAGACGAGGAAACTCGAAGTTGTACATCTTCAGCACTTCACCAAGCAAGCCTTTGGCTGGGACCCCGAGCCTGACTTCGAAGACCACCGCCTCGTCATCTTGAGGCTCAGGAACAACTTCAAAATCCAGCACCCGAAGGGATACCTTACCAGAAATCCTTCGTAGACATCATTGTCCGCAGCTCCAAAGTTTTCTCAAATTTGTCCGATGGTGGACGAAGGTCGAACACCCCAAGGCGCTTCGTCAAGGTCTTCGCTAGAGCCGCCACTTCTGCCATCGCAGCCTGGGCCTGAACAGAACCCGACCTTCCACCGAGTGTGAGGGCCTTCTTCGATGAGCACTTCCTTGGCATGTCGCTCGGAGCTCTGCTCGTGAAAGCTAGGGGCTTCGAAAGTGAGAAAGCTAGGGGCTCCGAAGGAGACTGGAGAATTTTAAGGAAGAAAGCAAGGCACGGGTGCGTAATGAGCCTCGGGGTGCCGGGGGCTTTTATAGGTGGTAAAAGCCGCAATGCTCCCCTCGGCCATGTTTTTTACCCCAAAACTGCCCCCCCGCAGTCTATGACCGGTGGGGCCAAGGTAAAAAACCGAGGCGTCGCCCCCTCGTGGCAACGATTCGATTTCAAACCATTGGCCCCCGGCGTCGGTTGGGCTTTCGAGGACGTCCCATCCCATTACCACTATAGTGTGAAGACCAAAACTAGGGGCCCTTGCCCCTTATATTGGCACATGTACTAGCCTACTGCCCCTAGTATTGGCACATGTACTAGTTTAGACTTTATCCTTTTACTCCTACGAAGCTCTGTAGCCAGAGCCCTGTGAGTAGAGGGTAAAACGAACTTTTCTTTTACTTTTTGCCTATATAAGCAGGGCACTGCCCTTGTAATAGGGACAACCCCAGTAGCCAAAAATACTTTAAACTGTATGTAGGGTTATTATCCTCTAAGGAGACGTATAAAATCTCTCTCTTATTCCTTACTTTCCTCTAGGCATACACCATTACAGAAACTTGTTTGTAACTAAAGCAATTGCTACAACACCCGCCCACTCACGATCACCGTGGCAGGCACAAGCATGCTACAGAGGCGGGGGTAGCGACCGACAGGCGTGAGCACGCTAGTCATGGGGGCGGGTGTGCTCACGAGGGTGTTGGGGCGGGCATACGATGATGCAAGTTGAATTGTAGAGAGAGAAAAAATAGACTATGGATGTGGATTGTATTGAGTCTCAGGAGCCGATATATATAGTACATGAGCGGAAATAAGGTAGGTGCTCTACATATAAGGACTAAATATAATTGGGGGATTTTATGGTGCACATATACCTTTTATAAAAGTAAAAGTTAAAATCAATATCCACCCTTGGATTAAGCACAATTAAATTAATTAAAAAACAAAAAACTACTATTACCTCTTTTCTCTAGCTGGCTAGGTCCTCGGTCTACTGTCGCCACCACCGCCGTCGGTGCTGCCCTGTGCCCTGTTGTCTCGCCGCCCGTTTGCCTCCACTGTCATCGTCACCCGTCCGTCCCCACGTCCGCCCTCGCCGCCCCGTCCTCCCCTGCCCCGCCACCACGTCTGTTCGTCCCGCCGCCGCCTCTCATCCGCCCGTTCGCCCTCGTCCTCACATCCGCTGGTCCGCCCCTGCGTCCGTCGTTGCCCCGCCACCGCTCGTCCACCCCCATGTCCGCTGCTACCGCCCCACCACCGCTCGTCCCCCGCTGTCGCTGGTGAGAGAGGAAAGGAAAGGAAGAGGGAGAGAGAAAAAGGGAAGAAAGAAAAAAAATAAAAAACGAGAGGTAATAGATTTTTTGGTTTAAATTTGGACCATTGGATCTCTACAAATTAATGGCCCACAATTGTTGGAGGTATCATAAAAATTTCCATATAATATAATCCTACATAATATCATCCCTATTAACATATACTCGAATCTACCATATACACACATACCATATACTCTAACAGCAACTCATTTGCTCTAGGGTTTGCATTCCTTTCCATCTGTATGTGCTGGTGGGCTACAAGCTGCTAGTGGGTTGGTTGTGCTGTTATAGACTAGAGAGGGGAGCACAGGATGGGGTCAAAGAGTGGGGCTAGGTCTCTAAAGTTTGTATATTATATTTGGAAAATACATGGATATTTCATATTAGTTCTTCAAAAATACTCCACGAGTGGGGTTGGGGCTAATGTGCCCAAGACCTAATTCCACCGTTGTTCCAATCTTTCTTGAAAAATAAAAATGGATCACAATGTAGCAATTTGTCAGTCCCACAGTTCAACCGAATTGAGGTTAACCACAATGCTGTGCATAATAATTTGCACTTTTGCATTGCAACCATGTTTTTTAAAAATGTCATTGCTTTTCTAGTGAGTAACATTGGTTTATGAATTTCACTTGATCTTTTCATATAGCTAAGTAATATCATATATTTTCATAATGCAAGTGTAACTAAGAAAACTTTCTACACTTGTATGTTGACAGGTACATCAAAGACGAGCTAAAAACCATGCAAGCATTCCTTAACACCACTGCATTAATGAAAGAGAAAAATGATTTGCTAAAGGTGTGGGTAGGTCAAGTAAGGGATCTGGCATATGACATCGAAGATTGTTTAGATGAGTTTAGAGTCCATCTGATGCGACAAAGCCAATTGCAGCAATTGATGAAGCTCAAACATCACCATCGGATTGCAATCATGATCCGTAGTCTCAAATCAAGAGTAGAAGATGTGAGTAATAGAAATGGACGCTACAAATTGATAGATATAATAATGCCTGATATCAACACCAGTAAGATGGATTACACAGAAGATATCCGCAATCTATCAGTTAACAATATTGATGAAGGTGCACTTTTGGGTTTGGATGGTCCTAAAGCTGAGGTGCTTCGTCTGTTGGACATCCAGAACAATATTGGGCCTACTAAGGTGGTCTCCGTGGTTGGCATGGGTGGCTTGGGGAAGACAACTCTCGTCAAGAAGGTCTCTGAAAGCAATAGCATTCTTAAAAGTTTCTCACGTCATGCTTGGATAACGGTATCACAATCATTTGACAAGAAGGAGTTGCTCATAAATATGATGCTGAAACTTATGAGCAAGCAACACTACAACAAAACAGGCAACTTCCGTCGGTCAAAGCCGACGGAAGTTAGCCCTTTCCCGACGGAAGAAGCCAACTTCCGTCGGCAAAACGCTATCTTCCGTCGGCCTTTGGCCAGGCCGACGGAAGATAGCGTTTTGCCGACGGAAGTTAGCTAACTTCCGTCGGCTTGACGTGGCCGACGGAAGTTAGCGCCGAACACTGCCACGTCAGCAGGGGGGCGACGCAAGGGGAAGCAGAGCCCGCGGCGCAAGGGAACAGGGTTAACCGAAAGGCCTGTGCCACACCTTAGACACTACCACGGACCCTAGGCGCCCGCCCAGACACGCCTGATGGCGATCGCGATTCACCATGGCATCCGGCGGTGACCGCCTGGACGTCTAGTCGGCGCAGGCGACGCCATGGCAACCATGGTCTATAGGAAAAGATAGGTCCTAAACCCACCCAAGAGTGACCGACAAAACGTGGTATTTATGACGAGCCATGAGTCCGAACGAAATTTCAGCAGCATAACCTCGCTGTTCTCCAATTGCACGCCTGATAGTGGTGCAATGGAGAACAACAAGGTTATGTTACTGAAATCCCATTCGGACTCATGACTCATCATAAAACCACGCTCTGTCGCCCACTCCGAGGCTGTCCAAAAAGGGACAATTCCGGACCTACACATCTCACACGCATGACACGTGTGAGACATGTTGGTCCGAAACGGGTGACGCATAGGTTTCGTTACACTATCTACGTTGTTGTCAAATAAAAAATTGCATACGAAAAGAAAAATATATAAGAAAGTATATATAGATATAATACTAATCACCCAATGAAATCATAAAAAAACTATAAATTAATAGAATAATATAATTAGAATCATATATACATAATATCACAACATATATTGCATATTAAAACAAAACATCACATATGAAACATATTTAAAAGCGTGAAACATACATAAAATCTCAATATTAATACATGACAAAATTCATATATGTAGCAAAAAATACCAAGAAGCAAGTCATACTAAAAAACATCTAAGAAACCTTTATAAAGCAAGATGCATACTACTATCATTCCACATTTCAATATATTGCAATCCAGTACAACGACAAAATTCAGAAATAAGTTAACTTTCAACTATACTAACAATATCATATCATGCACAAATAAAAAGCGAAAAAAATTAAAGCCGAAAAAAATTACTTAATCGTCGGGCGGCGACGAGTGGTGGGTGATGGTGTCCGGAGGCCGGCGGTGATCACAGTGGCACCACGCGACGGATGGCGATGGCCGAATTGGGGGCAGCGGTGGATCCTGAAAATTCACACATCTGATCATGCAAATTCAGAGTTCCTAAAAATTATTCTAAATGACAACACTGGTTTTGATGTGTCAAGGCACAAAACTCTTGACAGGAAGTCACTAGTGGAAAAACCTAAACAGATGATCAGGTAGGACTGTAATGTTAATTTAGTTCAACTATTTATAAGGAACAAGAGCATCAACACATTTAATTCCACAGCATCAGAACCAGAAATCTGCCTTTTAGCTCAAACAGACAACTCACATACAAGACAACATGACAACATGACAGACAACTCACATACAAGACAACATGACAACAAGAATTTCCCCCCATGTCTATGACAGCACGAGCTTTAGATGGTGGTGATAAACTGATACCTCGTAGGATGGCAGGAATGGCGATGAATTGGGTGTCAAAACCAGGCAGGCAGGGCCGGGCGGGCGGCCGAGGCGGCGGCCGGGCGGCGGCCGGGCGGCGGCGGCGGCCGAGGCGGCGAAGCGGCGGCGGCGGGGAACGTACGGGCGGGAGTGCGCGCGTGTACAGGGAGTTAGGGCTCCCTGTACGCGCGCGCGGTTGGGTGAAAAGCCCCCTAACTTCCGTCGGCCAGCATTAAAGCCGACGGAAGTTAGCTAACTTCCGTCGGCTTTAATGCTGGCCGACGGAAGTTAGGGGGATCCGGGCGGCCGCGGAAAAACCCCCACTAACTTCCGTCGGCCACTGTCAGAAGCCGACGGAAGTTAAGTTAACTTCCGTCGGCTTGTGGAGGCCGACGGAAGTTATTTAACTTCCGTCGGCTTGCCCAAAAGCCGACGGAAGTTAACTTGGCCGACGAAAATGTTCTGTTTTGTTGTAGTGCAAGTAGAGGAAAAAGAACAAGTCCAAAGGAAGCGAATGGAACTCCAGAGGAAGCAACTAGTCGAACTTGGTAGTGAATTGACACAAGAGCTAAAGGAAGTAAGATATTTTGTTGTTCTTGATGACTTGTGGAATAAAGATCACTGGGATTGGATTAATTGTATTGCCTTTCCTATGCGTCACAACAAAGGAAGCCGGATAATAGTAACCACACGAGATGCTGGCTTAGCTGAAATGTGTTCTTCACCCCAACTTGTGTACCACCTCACACCCTTAAAGGATGATGATGCCAAGCGGTTGTTACTAAGGAAAACAAATAAAACAGAGGCAGACCTTGAGGAAGATAATAATTTGAATGAAATATTCAAAAAGATACTAAGAAAATGTGGAGGGTTACCACTAGCTATTGTCACAATTGGTGGTGTCCTTGCTACAAAGCAAGCAGATGAATGGAGTAAGTTGTATGAAGAACTCCCTTCAAAGCTAGAGAGCCACCCAAGTCTTGGAGCAATTAAAAATATTGTGACTCTTAGTTACACCCACCTACCTTCCCATCTAAAGCCGTGTTTTCTATACTTGAGCATTTTTCGAGAGGATTTTGAAATTAAAAAGTCACGTTTGGTAAATAGATGTATTGCAGAGGGGTTTATCATAGCTACATCTGGGATGACCATTGAAGAGGTAGGATATAGTTACTTCATTGAGCTTGTAAACCGAAGTATGATTCAACCTTCAAAACTGAGTTATGATGGAACAATCAGAAGCTGTCGAGTTCATGATATAATACGTGATATCATAGTGTCAATTTCCAGAGATGAGGCTTTTACATTCTTTAGCATGGAAAATGACACTAGCACACCACCTGAAAATGTTCGCCATCTAGCCTTGCAAGCTAAGAATTCCATGTTATTGGATTGGAGCCGTGTCAGGTCTTTAACAGTGTTTGGCAAACATATTGAATCCCCATTTTCACTTCATTCATCAAAGTTGAAGATGCTGAGGATTTTGGATTTAGAAGATGCCCAAATTACTTTAACTCAGCAAGATATCAATAGAATAGGGTGCTTATGCCACTTGAAGTATCTGTTTTTCAATGACTTCTATTATCCAATTGACACTCTGCGACTGCCAAGATCCATCGGAAATCTACATGGTTTGCGCACTTTGGACATACGGAACACATGCATCACGAAGTTACCATCAGAAGTCACGAAACTCCAGGGTCTTTCTTGTCTCCGATTTACTCATTTTTTATCACGAGGTGTGAGGGTACCTAAAGGAATAGGAAAACTGAAATGTTTACAGATACTTGAGGTTGTAAATATTAAACGAAGTGGCCTGAAAATAGTCAAGGAGTTGGGGGAACTTACTCAGCTCAGAAAGCTAGGCCTGGTTGGTGTTAGCAAGAAGCAAGGAAAGGAGCTCTCGGCAGCTCTCGACAAGCTCCCGTACCTCCGCTCTCTTCGTTTGGATTCAGGTTCATTTGATCCACACTGGCTAGGTTCCATTCCGACTCTTCCCTTGCACCTACATCGTCTCAAGTTGATGGGACATCTTTCACCATTGCCCAGCTGGGTTGCTGCACTTATCAATCTGAGAAAGATATATTTATCATTGACATGTCTAGTGCAAGATGACTTGAGAGTGCTCGGGACACTGCCCAACCTCATGCATCTCCAGTTTGATATGAAGTCATATATCGGAGAGAAACTGTTGTTTTACAGTGGTGCATTTCCAATTCTTAGGACGCTTCAACTTTATTTTCCAATTCAATCGGCAACAGAGGTAGCATTTGAGAAGGGTGCCTCACCGAAGATGGAAAGGATAACAATTAGGAATTGCGATTTCACTTCGGGGATTACTGGCATCGGAAACCTTCCAAATCTACAGGAGATTTCACTTAAAACCGATGCCAAGGTGGCAAAGCTAGATAGCCTGGAGAGGGAAATGAATGCACACCCAAATCATCCAGTTTTGACGATGTGGATGAGCCGAAGCGAGCATGACCTGGGTGACGAGGAAGTTTTCGAGGCAGAAGAGCACTCCACACGACCTCCATTTCATGAGGTTGGACAGAGTTCACAATCTGGAGCTGGTGATGAATCCATGTACAATTCAACCACCAAACTGAAGAGAAGCCAATCCTGGAGGACCTGGACTGCAAAAACTTCGTACCATTAACAATCCTTTTCCCGCACTTGTCACTCTTATTGTGTGGTCAGTTTGCAGAGGAAATTATAAACATGTATGTACGCCTATGCAACTGATGAGTGATGACTGAAGAATTAAACCTTCTGGGTCTGCTCTTCTGTACAATTAAACCTTTTGGTTGAGATTGTTTGGATGATGGCTGCAATGTATTTGCATAAACTTTCTGAAGCATCTGGGGTACTAATACAAAGAAATTTCTGGTGGGAGGAGTGCAATTGGGTCGGATAGCACTCTTTTCCAATCCTGTTCTGTATTTTTCTTTAAATTAAAACTGGACACGAGTAGTATCAGACATCATATCACTTTATTTCCATATCCTTTTGTTGTTTGATCAGAATTTAAACCTGAACCTTAAATTTGTTGATTGATCAGGTCATCAGGTGCTTCTTTTGCCGGCTGTTCGGTGTGCACACCACTTGTTCGGTACAATGTCTGTGAGAGCTTGTGTGCATGGTGGACTTGGCATCACACCTTGTCATGTTTTATTATTGATCGCATAGTAAAGTAGTAAAATATTTTTGAGCTTATTGTTACTGAATTGCTATTTTGCATGCACTTGATTTTTCATTCTGAAACAATATTAGGCACTCTGCAAAAGTGTTTTATTTTCTGGGCACTAGTACAAAAACATTACATCATTGTGCTATTTATTTGTTGATCATGTAAAACTCAATTACCTTGCATTTTCCTTTCAGCCTTTTGTCTACACCGATCCTGCACAGTAAAAAAATTCTTGTTGGTTCCAACTTGAAAAGATGAAATATGAGCAAGGAATCTCTAAGCAGTAGCATTGGGCTGTACAAACGCAGCTGTTCAACCCAACCCGACAAATGCTGCTCAGGTCCTTATAAATATTTTAAGGCCAAATGTTTGTTTAGCGTTCTTGTTCAAACCAAGAATCATATTCTGGAGGTAGGTGATTTCAAATTTTCAATGCATTTTAACCCTTAACCTGTTAGATTGTTCAGTTAAACTCAACAAATCCTCTTGCAAAATGCAGGGATGGTGACAACTGCATGCCTTGCAGAAGGGCTTTGCAAACCATTCTGGTGCTACCTGGATATCATGTTGCTAAGTTTTTGCACTAAACTACTGAAAAAGATCTGCCACCAAACTGGCTACAGCCTGCAGCTACAGATCAAGTTCAGCATCACTGTCAACTTTGCAAATGCACTTTTGATCATTGATTATTGATACGTCGTATCTGTTAGGTTTAGTCCTACATCATGTTTGAAACTTTGTAGCAGAAAAATCCTTCTTTTATAGATTCAGTCAAAATTCTGTCAGAATTATACATCTTATTATAGATTGAAACCTCCTCTAAAGAATTTTGGGTGGCGGAAGTACCGTTAATTTTGCGAAAAAAAATCTCTCATATGGTCACACATAGTTCTGCATTTTTACATTTGAGCTCTCATTTTTTCTTAGATATGCTACACAAAGTAGAGAAAATTGAGAATTGGCATTGAAGGTACGGTGAGATGCACGTTGCACCTGATTTTCTCACCTTAAGAACATCAGTCCCCCTCACTAGTCTATCTTCTCCACTACAACGTGTTCGATGGCAGGCATGATGTGACCTAGCTATATATCCCACATGAAACAAATGACAAATTTGGCACGTATATTGTCGAAATTTCAAATTACAGAGTATCCACATATTTTAAAATATTTGCCCCCTTTGTTTTTATATTATAAATTATTAAACTCCTAGTTAAAGTATTCTAACTTTAACCAAGTTCAAGAAATATAGCAATATAATAAATATCTAATAAATATAATTTGATGGTATACTTGTTAATACATTTTTTCTACAAAATTGATTGAAGTCGGAGAAATTTAATTTGTAATATATATAACAGAGAGAGTAGATTGAATAGATACACGATTGTCTCTAAAATTAATTTAAAATTATTGTTATTGTTTTATCAGGACTCAATACAATTCAATCCCTGAAAAGGTTATTGGAAAAATTCTCGCGCACGTTTCAAACGAGAGCATGTTTTATTTTTTTTCAAATAACCGATGTGTAATATTTCCGTCGAACAAACAGTATCATAATTGGAATTAGACAAGACTGCATTCATACTGAGCAACATTAAAAATCATAAAATAATTATGAAATAGAAGAATCCAGCGATGAGCAGGAGCTACAAGGACGGTTCAGAACGAAAGCGGCGATGACGATCCTATGGTCGAGGATCCGATTGGAGTGGCGGTTGAGGACAGGGAGAGGACGACAGACTTGACGAAGTCGACAACGAGGACTGATACGATGGAGGAGTAAAACCGCACGTCGTGTGCTCGAGGTAACGAGGCTAGGGCTGGAACTAATGGTAGAATTCAGCCATGGACTTCAAATTTTATAGGGAAACGATGGAGAAAGAAAGAGACAAGTATGGAAGAGGATTCTGCAGCTTCCAAAAATAATATTACGTTACGAGCATTTTACATCTACTTATTATTTTATAGAAGACTCGTCAAGTTTTCATATATATCATTAGTGTTTCGTATATTAATGATTTACATATAAAATAGATTATTAGATCAACTTCCATAATTAAATGGGCGGGCACCACAGATACTAATAATCTAGATTAGTGAATGAAAAGTTAAGATCTTTAAGACGAGTGAGTCAAACATACCACCTATTTATAAATCTACGAAATATTTCTTTACTTTAATCCAGCGTGTAACTAACTCAGTCAAGTGACCAAACAAGTTGCGATTAACTGAGTGAACACGGCAAGCAGTTCGTCCGCTTACTTACCTTTCCCGCTATAAATTTAAGGACCCTTTCGATTGACCCAGACAACCAGTTGACCAGCAGGTCAAGCACTGGGCATTATTCCACACGCGCGCACCCACAGGGAAGAAGACCGAGGGATTCATGGACACGCTGGCTGATCTGACTTGCCGGAATTCACGACGACGACGAGCTATCTAGCTCTTGATCTGGGAGAGCATGCAGCGGACGTCCTTGGCGGTGGGGCGCTCCTTGGGGTCGTCGGCGGTGCAGAAGACGGCGATGCGGAGGACGAGCAGGATCTGCTCCTCGTAGCCGGCGCCGGCGATGGCGTCGTCGATGAGCTCGGCTTGCGCGGCGGGGTTGCCGTCCTTAATCACACGGCGAAGCCACATGATGATGCCGACGTCGTCCACCTGCGTGAAGAACGGGTCCGTCGGCTCCTTCCCCGTGCCGAGCACCGCAAGGATGACGCCGAAGCTGTACACGTCGCACTTGGCCGTGAACTTGAGGGTCTGGTGGTACTCCGGCGCGATGTAGCCCAGCGTGCCGGCGACGTTGGAAGTCGTCATGTGGGTGTTGGAGTCGGGTATGGCCCTGGCGAGCCCGAAGTCGGCGATGCGTGCCTCCATGTCGTCGTCGAGGAGGATGTTGGACGGCTTCAGGTCGCGGTGGATGATCTGCGGCCGCTGCGACACGTGCAGGTACTCCAGCCCTGCCGCGATGCCTACGGCGATGCGGAGCCTTGCCGGCCACGGCAGCACCTCGCCCCCGGCGTTGGGCTTGAGCGCGTTGTGGAGGCTGCCGTTCTTCATAAACTCGTACACGAGGTAGTGGCAGTCCGTCCCGGGCACGTGCGCCGCCAGCGGCAGCAGGTTGCGGTGGCGGATGTGCCCCACCGTGCGGATTTCCGACTGGATCTGCCGCGTCCACTTGTCCAGCAGCCGGCTCTCCTCGTCACTCAGGTTGTTCTGCGCCCCCCGCCCGTCGCCGGCGCGATTCTTGATCTTCTTGATGGCGATGAACCGTGGTTCCTCCCCCTCCGCCTCCGGCGGGAGCTGCGCCTTATACACCTCGCCGCACCCGCCGCGCCCGATCACGGCGACTGACGCCAGCCCGTCATCCTTCCGCAGGAACGCCAGGTGCTCGGCGCGCTTGATCAGCTTCGGGGTGAAGATCACCGTGCCGGACTTCGACCGATACAGCCCGCGAAGGCAGTTGAGCGCCAGCCGGAACAGCACCGACATAGCTAGCCCCGATATGACGCCGGTGAGGGAGCCGACCACGAAGCCGATGATCCAGTTGCGCACCCGGTGCCTGTGGCCGCGGTGGTGCCGCCCCTGCTGCTCCTCCCCCGAGGACGTCGCGTTGGACCCCGCCGGCGAGCTGTGATTACTGTTGCGTGTCGAGTTTCTGCTCTCGGCGAGCACGTACCTGTGCGGGACAGCGCCCGTCCGGCGGTGGCGGACGTACTGCCCGCTCCCCAGGCCGGAGCGGCGCGCCACGGCCGACGACCGCGCGACGTCGTGGTGGCCACTATAGCACTCGACGGCGGACACGAGAAGCACGAGTGCGACCGCCAGGAGGAGAACGACGAGAAGGGGAGACCTGCTCGCCGCAGGCGCCATTCCGTGTGTGCCGGACTGCCGTGTGATGACTGATGAGGGAGCTCGGTGGAGCTGTGCTATTAAACGACCAACCACCGTTGACTCGTGGAAGTCATGAACCGTCAACGACGGCGGGTGTGGGAACGAATTTACGGTTATGCCCCCGGATGGTAGAGTACGACACTAGATTCTTTTTAAAAAAATTCGAATTTCTATGGCAAATAAAATTTTTTGCAAAAATAACATCCAGTCGGCCAACCATCAGCCGATTGGTGCCGCGTGGCAGCTAGTCGGCACTTGGTCGACCGACTAGCGCAGCGTGACAGCCAATTGGTCGATGGGTGGCCGATTGGTGCCTGGAACGCGCCGCGTCGCACCCTTGCCGCGCGCGCCGCGACCCACCTGTGCTCGGAACGCGTCGCGCCGCGCCACGTCCGTGCCCCCTCGCCTCCCACGCCTGCGCGCCCTCGCTTCCCATCGCCTCTCGCGCCCCCTCGCTGACCGCTCCCGTGCGCACCCCTGCGCCCCGCCCCGCCGCCTCGGCTCTCACCGGTCCACATGGCGCGCGGGATGGGAGTCGAGGCGGCGGGCACGGGGGGCGGTGGCGCAGGAGGTGAGGGGAAGGGGCGCGCGCGGACGTGGTCAGCAATGGGGCGTGGGAGGCGATGGGACGCAGGGCGCGGGGGCGCGATGAGGCGAGGGGGCAGGCACTGCGCGGCCGTGACACGCCGCGGCGGGTTCCGAGTGCCAGGCGGCGGCCCATCGCTCGACTGGCTGCCACATGACGTCAGTCGGCCGACCAAGTGCCGACTGACTGCCAGGTGACACCAGTCAACCGATGGTTGACCAGTCGAATGCTATTTTTATAATTTTTTGTAATCATCATACAAATTTGATTTTATAAAAAAATACTATTTAAAAAAAATCACGACACCACGACCTCCTTTACAGTACCAAATAATTAAAAATATATGTGAAATTGTACTGTACTATTTCGGCTATCTGCGTAGTTTTTTTAATATATATGCTCCTGTTTTTTTACTTATAAATCATTAAAAACATAAGTGAAATTCTAATATTTTTAATCCATTAATAATTTCGAAATTTAATTATGCGTATCGTAGGGCGTACCCGCGTAGAGCCGTAGAAGATGAGATTCACTTGGACCTGGCTGGCTGGCGCGTTGTATGGAAATCGTTCATCGTAGATTCGTAGTGACGGAAGCAGCAGTCAAAATTTATACGGACCAGTCAACGCGCATAACTTATGTCATGTATTTGAACGTTCAACGTTTTTAACTTCTTATCAATTTTATAAGGCAATTTTTACGGTATACCGGAAATATTGTAGACTGTCCATTTATCTTGATCTAATAGCTAGAAGTAAAAATAGTGACCTATTACCTCCTAGAAGGTAATAGGTAACCCTTAATTTTTCTACGTAAACTTTTCAATTTTACGGACTAAATTTCCAATTTTCTGCATATACTTTCAAATTATTTATTGGTACTAAGTATTGTACTTTTAGTTTATTTTTAATCCTAACTAAAATCAATGATCCAAATTAATCTGAAGTATTACCTCTGTACCATTTATCTTGATCCTAACTTTTTATCATTTTTATAATAATAAACAATTATAACATCAATCAATTTTATTCAATCATCCGTTAAACATGTTTAAATATATTTTTTGATATTATAAGTAATAATATATTTTTATTTAAAATTTATTAAATTCAAAAGGTTTATTTTTGAAAAAGTCAAATGATGTGTATATATATATATACGGTAGTTTTTAACAATACATCGTTTTTTAACTATATAAATTTCATATTTTACACTATAAATTACATATTACAATTTAAATTTCCGTAAGACACCCACTGTGTATTTCATAGCTTGCGAAAAAAATATAAGGCACTGTTTTGCTCACGTAATTAAATTGGGAAATATAATTTGAATACTAAAGGTGTGTTTGGTTGAGCTGTAAGTTTTAAAAAAAGCTGTTGTAAATTGTAAGTTGTGGAAAAACTGTTGTGAGCTATAAAAAAGTTGATAAGCTCTTTGGTTGGAATAGATGCGGATTTATATTTTGGTAGTTCATGATATTTAGTTATATTATTAATGTGTAATTTTACATGTAAATCATTCTAATCATTAAATTTTATAATGTTTATATTAAAATATATATTTTTAAATTACACTATAAATTACATATTTACAATGTAAATTTCCGCAAGACACACACTGTGTATTTCATAGCTTGCGAAAAAAATATAAGGCGCTGTTTTGCTCACATAATTAAATTGGGCAATATAATTTGAATACTAATTATAGTGTTTGTATGGTAAGTAAATTCAGGAGCAAGAAATAGAACCCAAATCAGTATATTGCCCTAGCTGTTTTTGTCCATGAAACCTTCTCTAAGAGAATTGGGACTAAAAATGATTGATCACCAAGCAGTTTGTGTAGTAGTGACTACAAGAAATGGAAAAATAGCTGAAATGGGTAGCCCTCCATCACTCATTCACCATGTTGAAATCCTAGAGAAAATGGAAGCTGAAATTTGGTTTCTAATAAAGAGAAAAAAGGCTTTGCTGAACTAGAGAAAGATAATCATAAGGAGGGATCAGTTGAAAAGATGTTTTAAAAATGAGGTGGATTACCACTTGCCATGGGACAGTAGGAGGCCTACTAGCCACCAGTGATACAAAAGGAGTGGGAAGATATGTACAATCAACTTCCCTTAGAGCATGAAAGCAACCCAAGCCTGTAGACAATGGCAACAACAGGATCAAATGCATACACCAATTTCGGTAGCAAGGTTAAGGTATTGCTCAAAGCAGAGAAACAGGAAAGGCACAAGGGAGAAGAAAATTGCTACTGCATTCACCCTTTCTTGTTTTCAGGTTCAAAAATTATACAACCGGAACTCACACACTGCTTTTCCAACAGCTAGCAGGTTACAACACAAAAGTTTCATAAAGATAGACAAGACCCAACGTACATGCTCGCACGTCATTGCTGATGTAAGAAAAATTACACACCATGCCGCGGCTGAGAGTAGATCCCGCTGATTGGACACAAGCAAGATTACTCCAACATTATTCCTCTCTAATTCTGATGTGCTTCAAGATTACGGATGCCAAGTAGGTACTGCATTTTGGCTAACTTCCATGTTGATAGAGCTTTTGTCAAAGCATCTGCTCTTTGTTCTTCAATGCACACATGCTCTACTGTAATGAAACCTTCTTCAATATATTCTCGGATGAAATGGTACTTAGTGTCTATATGTTTTCTTCTTCCATAGAAAACATGATTCTTCATTAAAGAAATAACAGAATTATTGTCCACAAACAGCTTCACCACTCCTGACTTTTCTCATGTTAGTTCTCCAAGCAAACTCCTGAGCCAAAGTGTTTGGCAAGCTGCTGCCATAAATTCAGCTTCATATGTTGAAAGTGCCACTGTCTTCTGTTTTTGTAAACACCATGACACCAAGTTTTCATTCAAGTAGAAAGTCATTCCATCAGTGCTTTTCCTATCATCAAGGTCTCCACCCAAATCACTATCAGTGTATCCTGTGAGCACCTCCTTTTCTTCCTGTCGATTGTATATCAAGTCAAAATTCAGAGTTCCCTTCAGAAAACTAAGAATTTTCTTCACAGCCTTGTGATGCATCATGGTTGGCCTCTCCATAAATCCGCTTGCTACACCAACAACAAAATAAAGATCGGGTCTAGTATATAACAGATACCTGAAACAACCAATCATTCTTCTATATTCAGTGGCATCCACCGGGTGACCATCTGGGTCTTTATGCAATTTTGCTCTCTGCTCCATTGGGTATTTTGTTGGATTACAGTTAGACATCCCAAACTGAGACAATACCTTCTTTGCATAGTCTGTCTGCTTTATTGTCAAGCCATTTTCTTGCTGAGATACTTCAATGCCATGATAGTATGTTAACAACCCCAAATCACTCATCTTCCTGCACACATCTTCTGAAACCAAGGTTTTTCAGACTCCTATGTAGTCCGATGTTCCATGCCTGTGACGCCTACCGAAGGCCATAGAGAGCTTTGCTCAACCTGAGCACATGATGCTCCCTATTCTTCAGAGTATACCCTTCCACTTGTGACACATACACTTCTTCTTCGAGTTCACCATTTAGAAAGGCTGACTTCACATCTAGATGATGACTTCCCAGCCACGGTTTGCAGCAACAATAAGGATCATTCTCACTGTATCCAACCTGGCTACAGGTGCAAAGACTCCCTCGAAGTCAATACCTTGCTGTTGCACATACCCTTTTTCCACCAACTTGGCATTGTGCTTGATCACCTCTCCCGGTGAGTTTTTCTTCAGTTTGAACACCTATTTGAGTCCAATTGCTTTGTGACCAGCATGTAGTGTGGTCAATGTCCACGTTTTGTTCCTCTCAATTGATTCAATCCCCTTGTCCATGGCTTCCTCCCATTCAGGATTTCCTGCTGCCTCCTGGTAACAGGTTGGCTCTTCTATCTCTACAAGTAGAGCTTATGCATCAGAATCATACGTCAACACAACATGTGGTGTGTTCTGGTACAAATTCTCTAAGCTGCGATAATTGACTTGTCCTTCTTGTGAACTACTAGACTCGGGTGTCCCTAGATCACTCTGCTCCAAAGATTGCTGCCATGCTGACATTACTGGCAATGGGGAGTTTGTAGGAGTGGCGAGAGGAGTTAGAACATGCTCTTCTATCTGCTCCACTCCTGGTGCCTCAACCATTTTTGCACCACTAAATGTGCTCTCACCCATAGGTAATTGCGACAACGATGCTCCTTTGCCCACCCAACATTTCCCACGTCGAGGGCCTTTTCCAATCATCCTCCTCAACCGTGAAATCTGTTGTTTCACTACGAATTACTCATGCACACCAATTCCACGGAAGTTTTTCTTCAAATAACACATCACGACTCACAACAATTCTTCCGCGACGTGGATCAAACAGCCGATGCGCCTTGCTCCCATCCTCCACACCGAGGTACACCATATGTTGGCTGCGATCGTCTAGCTTCTTCAAGTGTGGTGCCACTGTCTTGACATGCGTCGTGCAACCAAACACCTGTAGGTGCGCGAGATGTGCCTTCTTCCCATTCCAAGCTACGAACGGGGTACGCTCCCCCATTGATTTTGATGGCAGTCAATTTAGAAGATACACCGCGTGCCGCACTGCCTCACCCCAAACCCTGCTTGGAACTTTCATGCTCTTCAACAAGGATCTTTCCATTTCCATCCCGGTTCTATTTCTGCGCTCTACCACACCGTTTTGTTGCGATGAGTAAGGTGCAGTGAAATGCCTCTAGATCCCTGTCTCATCACAGATCTTCATGAATTCCGCTGCTAGGAACTCACCACTGTGGTTAGACCGCAGCGTCTTGACATGGCGTCCACAAGCATTTTCAGCCACTGCCTTAAACTTCTTGAACTCAATGCAAGCATGATCCTTAGTCTTCAGCACATACATCCACATCCACCTTGTGAGATCATCAACAACCAACATAAAGTAATTGTTACCAGCTGTTGTCGAGGGGGAGATCGGACCATAGAGATCAATGTGCACCAGCTCGAGTGGTTCCTTTGCTCGGTATTGTGTCATTGCTGGGAATGGATAGTGTGCTTGCTTCGCTGCCAAGCACACATGACACAACTGGTTTGGGTGTGAAATGGATGGCATGCCACAACCATGTTGGATCTTCAATGCTTGGACATTTACATGACCTAGGTAGGCATGCCACAACCATGTTGGATCTTCCAAGCTCGCCAGCAAACAAGCTGGTCTCACCTCCTTCAACTCAATCCAGTACAAACGGTTTGGGGAACATTGTACCTTCATGATCAACCTCATAGACCTTTTATCGAGCACCTCGAGTTCATCCTCTTCCATCACCACCTTGTACCCAATTTCAGTGAGCTAGTCTAGGCTCATTAGATTGCTATGGAGTCTAGGGATGTAGTATACCTCCTGCAGCAACCATTGTTATCCACGCTTGCATTCAAACAGAATTGAGTCCTTACCCATGATTTGGATTGTGGATCCATCCCCAAATCTCACCTTCCTGGTGACTGCTTCATCCAGCTCACATAACTTTTTCTTGTCACCACTCATGTGATTACTAGCCCCATTATCAAGGTACCAGAGATCACAACTTGCCTCTCCTCGGGCTAGGAATCACTTCGGCTACACGTGCTCCTCGCCGAGAAAGACCGCTGCCTGGTGCTCACCCTGCACCGGCTCGAGCAATGGCATATCCTCTTACACCATGAGGAGCAGTGTTGGTTTGACGTCGTCAACCAAAGCATGGTGTGCCTCCTCCTGCTTCTATGGTTCCTTGCACTGATTTGCATAGTGAACAAATTTCATGCAATTGAACACACTGAATGTGGCTTTTGTCGCGAGTGCCACCCCTAGTGCCCTTCTTGATTGGTCTGTTCCCACGTCCGCCTCGTCCTCGACCTCACCCTTTGCCATGACCACAACCTCTGCCACGAGTGCCGCTATTTACGGTTTTCCTCTACCCGAGGACTCGTTTGTAGCCTTCTTTTGTCGAGCCTCCCACTCTGCCTGAGTGAGGAGTAGTTGCCCAGCGGCACTTCCACTACTAGCTCCACGATGTGTGCGCTCCTCATCTGCCTTTAACCGGCCAACAGCTTCCTTGAATGCCAACATACTGAGATCATAGAACTGTTCGATGCTGGCGATGATGTTTATGAAGCGATCCGGCATGGTGTCAAAAAACTTCTTCACCAAGGTAACATCATTGAGTGTCACGCCCAAGTTGTTGTACTTCACAGACATCGCCATTAGCTTGCCGGCATACTGATCCAATGTCTCGCCCTCTTTCATACGCAGAGCATCGAAGTCACCCTTCAACGTTTGCAGCCGTGCCACCCTGACGCATTTTGCGCCGATGAATCTTGTCTTGAGACAATTCCACACCTACTTCGTTGTGCTCTTGTTCGCCACTTGCATGAGGAGATCTTCTGGAAGAGCCTGGAGAAGGTGTGACTGCGCCTTCTTGTCCTTCCTTGTGTCGACGGCCACCCCACCCGTTGGCTTGATTGCCTCCCATACGCCTTGATCTTCTATCATCGCCTGCACCTGAATTGTTGTAATTTGTGGGTTTTATCCCAAATTTCTCATGATATATATGTGTATATGTAGTGAAAAATTGGACCTCTTTCAGTTGGCTGTTTAAAAGCCCACCCTGACCTTCTCTCACTTGGAACTAAGGGTTTCGTTGCTTTCCTGACAACTCCCTTGGTTCCCTGGTTGATGGCGGCGGCGGCACCACCGGCTGCCCGATTTCCGTTTTGCACGCGCTGCGTGTGCCCGGGAGGTGCGGTGGAGGTGGAGCCGCTCACTTAATACCAGGTGCACCTTCTCTTTGGTATATATACATGTATCTACAACAGTCTAAAGTAAGAGAGAAATTAGATTTAGTTCTTGAGCACTTTTCATCTCGATTGGCTTTGGTGTTCTTGAGCACCGAAAAATTCAGCATCATCTCTAGTTATATGAGTGTGCTGCAGAGTTAATTTCTGTGGCAAAGAGAACATCGGGTATCTGGCTTCATCAACCTTGGCCTGGTTTTGGATCCTCTCTGAGCAGCAACCATCTACTTCTTGGGATTGTGTTGAGGTGTGACCTCTCAACACGATTAGCGGCATCGTATCTCCGTCAACCTCATCGGTATACCTTGGCACAAAGGCGGCGAATAGGTTTTCTGGGACAGCGTCATCGACGTGCTTTGCCTTGTGACACCAACAGCCAGTCAGAGTACAGTGAGTATACTACTCTCGGTTGTTCTTATTTGTGCAATGTTCCATACTGTTTATTGAATAAGTATTCGGTATAGGGAGTCTTTGCAAATCATGCTCAATGAAGAATCAGTCTTTTATGAGGATATGCGTGGCAACTATACATTAGGCTTGGAGATCTAAACAATAATCCTACGTTGTATGCTTTGCTGATTATTTGCTGTAGAAATAATTATTGTTGTTTGAGACCTTTTTTGTCTCTGTTGCTGGTATATACATGTTGTTAGAGTTCTAAAATCTCTAATTACTAGTGTAGTATATCACTCAATATCTTGATCTTAGTGTTCTAAAAATCGGATCTAGGCGGGCGCCTAGGCGGCAAAAGGCGCTGGGCGCCACCCCAGCGCCGCGCGGAGGCCGGCTGGGCGGGCAGGGCGCCTAGGCGGGTCAACCGCGGCCTGGGTGGTTGACCGCGGCGCCTAGGCGGCCCAGAACCGTCAGCGGGAGGGGTCTAGGCGGCTAGTTCCGGCGGCGGGAAAGGAGAAGGCGGCTAGTTCCGGCGGCGGGAGAGGAGAAGGCGGCCAGATCCGGCGGCGGGAGGGAGGCAGGTGGCTAGATCCAGCTGCAGGAGGGGAGAAGGCGGCCAGATCCGGCAGCGGGAGGAGGGTAGGCGGCCAGATCCGGCGGCGGTAGGGGAGTAGACGGCCAGATCCGGCGGCCGCTCTCTCCTCGCAGCGGGCCCTGCACATCCTGCACTGCCGCTGCCGCCTCCTCCTCTTGCTTCTTCAGTTCTTCACCACCATACAGCCAGATCCGGTTATGGCTTGACCAGAGGGGAAGAGAGGGGAGGGGAAATGGCTTCGGGTGGGAGAAAAGAAGAAAATTTTGCCTGGAATGGATGGTTGGAACTAGCAAAATGAAGAAAAATGAGTTGGACCTAGGCGCCGCCTAGGCGCTCCTAGGCGCTAGGCGCTGGGTCGCCGCCTGACTAGCGCCTAACGCCTTTTAGAACACTGCTTGATCTTGCTTACATGTTCTGATAAGATTGAATTGATTAGATTCTTAGTGACCTAGTGTAGGTTGTCACACATCTAGTGAATTAAAATAGATTGAGAGTCATTTCTAAGAGCAATCTTTCTGAAACTTAGCTTGAGCTACGTTGCTAGTTAATTTTTATGTTTCATTCATATGCATGTGTTGTGTTTTAATATTTAAATCCGGAGTAAATTTGCTCAATGGACTGCTTATTTCACTATTCTTACAAGTGTAGTTCATCGCTATCAGCTGCGGATACACAAACGACCCTCCGCCGCCGGTTTCGCGCGAAGCTTCTCCAGTAACGATCGACATTGATCTGGAACAGGGGAGCTTGGGCGAAGCTGCATTCATCCTTTCTAGTTTTCAGGTTCAAAAGTTATACAACCACAACTCACATACACTGCTTTTCCGGCAGCTAGCAGGTTACAGCACAAAAGTTTCATAAAGATAGTACATGCCCGCAAGCCGTTTGCTGATGTAAGAAAAAATACACACCATGCCACAGTTGAGAGCAGATCCCGTTGATTGGACACAAGCAGGATTACTCCAACAAAACCTACAAGGCAGAAGCATTGAGGCATCTTTCCCCGGATATGTAGTAGTGACCCTAAGTTACAACCATTTCCATCTCATTTCAAGACTTGCTTTCTACATCTCAACACCTTTAATTTTCCAGAAGATTTTCATATTGAAAGAAAATACATGGTGAATAGGTTGGTAGTTAATTCAAGGAGCAAGAGGTTACTGACAGTTACTTCTATGAACTCATCAGCCATTTCAGTCAGATATTTGTGGAAATGTTAATACCTGCAACTGCAAACTTTATGACATTCTGCGTGATGTTGTAGTGTCGATATCTAGCCAAGAAAACCACGTGCTGTTAGTTGAAGAGCATTTATGTATCAGCAATGAAACTGAAGAAAGCATCCAACATAACCGGTGCCTCTTAGGGGTTAGGGCATGAACAACCTTAAGACGACGGAACGGTTTTTAAAGTACAAGAGACAACAAAGAAACTGCACGGTACAACCCTAAATCTCTGAATCATAAATGAAATGCAGCTAAGAGATAATACGTATAGAAAATCGTGTAGAGAAGGACTCTTATATTTTTTTCAGTTAACTCTTAAATATCTCTTAAGAGACCACCTATTAAATAAGGCTGTAAATATCTTCTCGAGAGCCAACTGTAACTGTCACCTTGTCTGCGTCCCTTTGAGCTTAGGTAGGTAGGGGTGGTCCTCTCGTATTGAAGAAGACTTGAATCATTTCGGTGTTTGTACTCTCTTCTATATTGATGAAATGAGGCAGGGTTTTTGTCTATGTTTCAAATTTTGAAAAAAGATGTATTGAAATTTGAATGCTTGTGTCAAAATTTTCTCTGCTGGGAATTGTAACAGTTTTTTATTGCAGGCAACGTCGCTGCTGCTCAGCTGATGACCGGTCGGTGTATCATCACAATCATGTGGTGGACATTGCACCCGTCCCACGTTATAAGCTGCAGCCACCAACACGAGCCAAGACCCAGCTCGCGCACCAACTCGCCGGGAGCAAGCGTTCGACCGAGGCCTCGCCGGCAATGACGAGCTCCGGGGATGTAGCTGACGGGCGGCCGCACGTTGTCCTCATCCCGAGCGCCGGCATGGGCCACCTGGTGCCCTTCGGGCGCCTCGCCGTGGCGCTGTCCTCCGTCCACGGCTGCGACGTCTCCGTCGTGACGGTGCTCCCCACCGTGTCGACGGCGGAGTTGAAGCACCTCGAAGGGTTGTTCGACGCGTTCCCGGCGATCCGACGACTCGACTTTCAGCTCGCGGCGTTCGACGCGTCGGAGTTCCCCGGCGCCGACGCGTTCTTCCTCAGGTTCGAGGCCATTCGGCGCTCGGCGCCGCTCTTTGGGCCGCTCCTCGCCGGCGCCGGCGCGTCGGCGCTCGTCACCGACGTCACCCTGACCTCCATCGTCATACCCGTGGCCAAGGAGATGCGCATCCCGTGCCACATCCTCTTCACCTCCTCAGCCGCGATGCTTTCCCTCTGCGCTTATTTCCCCACCTACCTCGAAGACAACGCCGGGAGCGGCATCGGCGACGTCGACATCCCGGGCGTGTTCCGCATCCCAAAAGCCTCTATCCCTCAAGCGCTGCACGACCCCAACCACCTCTTCACAGGGCAGTTCGTCGAAAACAGCCGGAGCCTCGCGAATGCCGCCGGCATCCTGGTAAACACGTTCGATGCCTTGGACCTGGAGACCGTCGCTGCCCTGCAGCAAGGCTCGGCCGTCTCCAGCTTCCCGCCCGTGTTCTCCGTTGGGCCGCTTCTCCCGGTGTGCTCTCCGGCGGTCAATGAGGCGAAAAATCCGGCAAACTACATCGAATGGCTCGACGCGCAACCGGCGAGGTCGGTGGTGTACGTGAACTTCGGCAGCCGCAAAGCCATATTGGGGGTGCAGCTTAAGGAGCTCGCCGCCGGGCTCGAGGCAAGCGGCCACCGATTCTTGTGGGTGGTCAAGAGCACCGTCGTGGACAAGGACGACGCCGCCGAGCTCAGCGAGCTGCTCGGCGAAGGTTTCTTGGAGCGGGTGCAGAAGCGAGGGCTCGTCACCAAGGCATGGGTGGAGCAAGAAGAGGTCCTCAAGCACGAGTCCGTGGGGCTATTTGTCAGTCACTGCGGCTGGAACTCGGTTACGGAGGCGGCTACGAGCGGCGTCCCGGTGTTGGCGTTTCCCAGGATGGGCGACCAGCGGGTGAACGCCGGCGTGGTCGCCCGCGCCGGGCTCGGCGTCTGGGTGGACAGCTGGAGCTGGGAGGGGGAGGATTGGGTTGTGAGTGGAGAGGATCTATCCGAGAAGGTGAAGGCGATGATGGCAGACGAGGTACTGCGAAAAACTGCGGCGAGCCTCGGCGTGGCCGCCGCCGCCGCCGTCGCCAACGGTGGCTCGAGCTACCGTTGCCTGGCCGACTTTGCGCGACTGTGCCTAGCGGCAACTGACATCCCCTAATATGAAAGAACTTCTGAGCCACGAGCCGTTCCCCTAATAAGACGAGAGATTTATTATTTTAGCCCCGCAAAAGAAGTAGCTTCATGTTTTTAATATCTGAACTCATTTTAATTGACTCAGACGGTTTTACATATCAGCCTTAGAAGTGTTATTATAAGGCTATTCAAAATGGAGATTTTATAGAGTGTTTCATGATATTAATTATCATGTCACATCAGATTTTTTGCTGATATGACATTCAATTAATGAAAAAAAAAGAATGAAGTAGTATCATCATCATGACATGGTGCTAACCCGTTTCCAAGACGGATGAAATGAAATGAAATAACCATTGAGAGCTAAATCATTTTATCAGCGAGGAGGTATTTCATGAGAGCTAGTTGCATTTAATTACACTGGTTAGCATAGAAAATAGTGAAATGAAACTCTCCACTATAAGAGGGTATTTCATTAGTTGTAAAGCTGACGTGATATTCTAGGAAACAGTGCTATGAGACCCATCATTATGAATAGTCTAATAAAGTGTACATCTTTATAGTGTCAAAATAGCAAGTCTGAGAATAAGATGAGGCCCAAACAAGATCCTATGCAGTCTGCAGTCGGCGACTAAAGTAAATAAATGTAGTTTAATAAAAAAAAATTACTCCAATACTAGTGCTCATGTTTTTCCTATTCCGGCACCATTTCTTTGGGTTGGGATGTTTTTTGGGTTGTTTAGTCCAATTTAGTTCACTTCTTTGAACTAGAGCATTAAAGGCTTTCCAAATTAACCGTGGCACTTTAGTGAACAGAAAACTAAAGTTTAGTCATAAGGAACCAAACATGTTTCTCACTCTTCATCCAATTGGTTATTTCACTATAGAGTATCTTGTTATTTCTAAAAGACTGTTCGGTTAATCCCATTAAAAAAAGATCGAGAGAAATTAAGTGGGATTGAAAGAGATTATTCTATAATTCCTTTTAATCCCTTCCTAACCGAAGAGACTATAGATTATTATTATTAGTGAACAACTGCATGTGTCGTCCGACGACAGGATAGGGGCCTGTTTGGTTCCTTTAGGGACTAAACTAAACTTTAGTCTCCTTTTTTTTATAGGACTAAACTTTAGTCCATTGCTGTTTGGTTCTAAGGACTAAAGTACTAAAAGAGAGTGAGGGATGAGAGGTAAGTAGTACTTTTAGTCCCCTTTAGCAAGTTCTTTGGGACTAAAGGCTAAACTTTAGTCACTAAAGTTTAGTCCCACTTTAGTCCCCTTGTTTGGCAATTTAGGGACTAAAAGGGACTAAACTTTAGTCCCTAAAGTTTAGCAAGGTGGAACCAAACACCCCCTAGATCTGCTGGAGCGAGGTGAAACATAGGACGTTGCCATTATTGTCCGATTTTCTGTAATAAACTTGTAATCGTCTGTGTTAATAAAATATTATACGTTGCTGCGTGAAACATCGTATATAATTATATGATATATTGATTGAGCTGATTAGAACATTATATTATATGTGAACGATCGGTCGGTTCGTTTTTTTTAAAAAAAAACGAACATGCACTTGAATAGATAAAAAAATAGATGAAACAACCGGCTTTTTGTTGAACCGGTGAAGTAGTGCCGGTTTTAAATAATCAATTAGTATTTAAATAATATAAAAATAAAATAAAATAATAGTAAATAAAAACGGACGGCAGTACTGATGAACTGGTGATCGGGCTGATAAACTAATGAACTGATGACTCCACTGCTTCAACCTTCTCAATTTTTTTTATTACAATTGAGTGTTCGTGGGTTTAACGTAAAAAATTTATAACATTAAAAAACATTATGTAAATTATATAAATAACTTAAAATATGATAAAATAATATTTATCATAATTTAATTTTAAAAATAGTATACCAACTTTAAAAATTATATTGATTTTATTAATAATAAAGTTTCATGCGTCAGTAAAAAACTAACGGTAATAACAGATTTACCGCAACTAACTTGAGGTGTGAAGTGGAGGTTGGTAGATCTGTGCTCACAAGAATACAAGATGCTAGTCCCAGCTACCCGAGAACTCTTCATGCGTCTCACCACCCTCGACACATATGATCGAAACCGACAAATTTATTAGCCTTTTATTTGCTGCCACCAACCGGTCCTTTTTTTCTCGTATCTATTATTTTCAACATGTAAGATTATTTATAAAATCTATTCATAATTGGAGGATTATTCACGAGACGAATCTAATTAGTCCTGGAATCCAAACACCTCTTTTTAGATTTTGAAGAAAAAAAACTGATGCAGTAAGAATATTAAAAAAATAAAGAAATTATGTGTAAAACAGAACATCGAATCATCACGACACTCAAGATGAAACAAAAAGTGATTAGACGGGAACTAGGGAGAGAAACAAGAGAGATGGATTTATTATAATGGGAGTTTTATGGGGTGTTTTATGGTACTAATTAACATATCACATCAAATTTTTTGCTGACATGACATTTAATTAATGAGGAAAGAAAAAAAAAGTAGTGTCATCATCATGATATGGTGCTAACCCGTTTCCAAGACAGATAAAACGAAATGAAACGTTCACTGAGAGCCAAATCGTTTCATCAGAGAGAGCTAGTTGCATTTAATTACACTGGTTAGTCTAGGAAATAGTGAAATGAAACTCTCAATTGAGAGAGGATATTTCATTCAGTTGCAAAGCTGATGTGGACTTCTAGAAAGCAGTGTTATGAAACTCACCCCTGTAAATAGCCGGCGACGATAAAGTTACATCGACCTTTGAATGATCCAACAACAAGGAAGAGCCAGGGCTGCAGCATGTGAGATCGACAGCAAGGCAAAGGGGGCCGGCAACAGCTAGCCGGTGCGACAAGTATGCGAACGGGACCGCTCGCCAAATTTGGTGAGTATATGAGAAATCTAGACAGGGACCCGTAAATTTAAGACATACGTACTGTACTAGATAGAATATGAATCTATCGGAGCAATATTTTTGAATGTACAACTACATAATAACCTGCAGGATGCTAATTATTTGTTATGCAAATATTGTCGACAGTTTTTTAAATTTTTTATAACTATGACATTTTATATATATATAATTGATTATATTTTAGGGAATATATTTAAATAAAGGGATTCACACACTCAACTCACCGGTAGAGCGTCCTGGCCTTCCTCCTGTATGATATGAAGGTAAATAAAGAACATGGGAGTAAGCATAATAAATAAAAGTCAAGTTGAATGTGTTTATCTGAGAAGCCTGTCGACGTAGTCGGGATATAGCCGCTCACAGTACATCTTCAAGTGCCAGTTGAAAAGGTGCCTTGCACATTCGTCCCACCACCAGACAAAGTAGTCGGAGCTAGTGTCGTAGGCCGACTAGGGGGCAAGGTCACCATAAGGAACCTTATCGGCCACTCGAGGAAGGTGATCGTACTCTAGGCCTCCACGAATTTAGATTCGGCCGATGAAGAATAGGTGATGTGGGAGCTAGCCGAATCTTAGTTGCCACGAGCAAACCGTTAGATGATAAAATTCGTAGGATGCTTTCCGGAGGTGGCCGTTAGTGAAGTTGACAGGCAAAAGACAAGGAGTGATTAAAGTTTTAAAGATTCTAGTGGACTTCTCGTTTCAGCACACATCGGCCAACAGAAACCAACTGGGATGTTCATGCTCTGATAAAAACTCATATGCAAACTAAACAGTTTTCTCATCCCGGAAGCCGCAGTAAAACCCTGTGAAGCATAGGCTCAAAGAATCGGGGAACATCCGGAAAATGGATCGACAGGCGACTGCCTCGCCCAAAGATGAACACTGGAGATGAGTCATTTCGAGATCATGGTGACGCTTACATTTCGAGATCTGTCGTCCCATCAAGGCGGCATTTGCTTGTCTTGAAGTGTCCCACCATCTTCATCGTCGGTCGCTCTTTGAATTAAATGCCTTTTGGCTAGGCTCAAGATTCAGCCAGCTAGCGCTAAGATTAATATAATCAAAGCATGATGGTTCATTAATAGTGTACATTACCTCTTCCAAAAGTAGGTACGAAGAATCATATTCGAGTGGCTACTGTTAGAGGAAAATAATTTTATCATGCTTATAGACAAGTGTTTTGTTTGACATGATACTTCGAAGCTAAATGTACAATATTTAAGGCTTCGAAAGTCAAGGGTTCCCAAATGAGAGCATTCTGAAGGCTCTATTAAGATGTGAAGGGTCTTAAAGAGTTACCTCCTCCTCGACAGCATCCTAGTTCAGAAGGCCGCCACATTGATCGACAAGACGCTTTATTTTCTAAATGTTTTCACACAATGCTTTACTGTTTTCCCTGTAAAGTCTTATGTACAGAGAGTCGACAATATCAATTGTAACTAGAGGGCAAATTAGTATTATCTCGTTGTACTTTGTCTATAAATACCGACCCTTACTACTATAAAGGGACCAAATGTTGTAATCTAAATTAATATTACTAACTGAACGTAAGGTTTTTATCCATTCGGAGACATGAATCAGAATAAAAATCACTTCACAATCAACACAAACCTGTTAGTATAAAGTCCGTTACGCCAACAATAATATGAAAATAAAATAAAATATTAATAAATAAAAATCAACAATCATGATTGAGTTAATAAACTAATAAACCGATAACTTGATCACTTGATTATTTTACTATATGACATGGGTTAGGTTCAGCTAGTCAATGAATGAACAGCTTGAAAGCAAATTCAACCCTATGTGAAGTGGGAACTAAGTCCTTTACTGTAGCCCCTCCTCCTAATGTCCTTTACCGTTACGATCTGCGCCGTTCAGTATTGGTCTAACGGTATGGAGCCACTTTCGATCCTGTTGAAGTGAAGCCCACAACATGTAAAGTTTCGTGTGAAGTTTTCTTTAATATTTGTCGGATCAAAATCCAATGGTACCCGCCTTTCCCTCTCCCGCTGCAGTCATCGATTGCAGCGATCTAGTTTAACGTGAAGTGGAGGTTGGTAGATCTTGTGGCTCACAAGCCGGTAGTCCCCGCTACGCGCTCAGTAATATATATATCCACTTCCCATGTTCCCATGGTTAGTGAGGAAAGAGATCCACAGTGTGAGGAAGCGACACGCCAACACAATGACCCTGAGCTCGGCCATGGCAACACCCGCAGCGCTGAGTTCAGGCGAGCCCAATGCGGCAGGCCGCAGCCGCACGCGGCCTCACGTCATGTTCGTCCCGAGCGCCGGCATGGGTCACCTGCTCCCATTCTTCCGCTTCATCGGCGCGCTGTCCAGCCATGACGTCGACATCTCCATCGTGACCGTCCTCCCGACCGTGTCGGCCGCTGAGGCCGAGCACTTCGACGGCCTCTTCAAGGACTTCCCCACCATCCGCCGCATCGACTTCCACCTGCTGCCACTTGACGCCTCCGCCTTCCCCGGCGCCGACCTGTTCCTGCTCCGCTGGGAGGCGCTGCGCCGCTCCGTCCACCTCCTCGGCCCGCTCATCGCCGGCATCAACCCGCGCGTCACGACCGTCGTCACCGACGTCACCATGGTCTCCCACGTCAACCCCATCGCTAAGGAGATGGACATCCAGTGCTACGTGCTGTTCGTCTCCTGCGCGACCATGATGTCCCTCCTCGTCTACTTCCCCATGTACCTTGACAAGAAGGAAGCGCAGGCTGACATCGGCGACGTCGACATCCCCGGCGTGCGACGCATCGCGAGAACCTCCCTCCCGCAGCCGTTGCTCGACCTGAACAAGCTCTTCACGAAGCAGTTCATCGAGAACGGCAGAGAGATCGTCAAGGCCGACGGAATTCTGATCAACACATTCGACGCCCTGGAGCCGGTGGCCCTCGCCGCCCTGCGGGACGGCACTGTTGTCCCAGAATTACTACCGGTGTTTGCCGTCGGCCCCCTCAGCTCCCTGGCGAGGGAAATGAAGGCCGAAGCAGAGGACACAGCGATGGCCTGGCTCCAGCAGCAGCCGGCGCACTCGGTGGTGTACGTCGCCTTCGGCAACCGGAACGCCGTGAGCCACGAGCAGATCCGGGAGATCGCCAAGGGGCTGGAGGCTAGCGGCTGCCGTTTCCTGTGGGTTCTGAAGACCACGGTGGTGGACCGCGACGACGTTGCCGGCGTCCGCGACGTTCTCGGCGACGGGTTCCTGGAGCGCGTGCATGGTCGCGGCAGGGTGACCAAGGCGTGGGTCAACCAGGAGGAGGTGCTGAAGCACCCGGCCGTGGGGCTTTTCTTGAGCCACAGCGGGTGGAACTCGGTGACGGAGGCGGCGGCGGCCGGCTTGCCGCTGCTGGCGTGGCCGCGGGGCGGCGACCATCGCGTGTCCGCGACGGTGGTCGTGAGCAGCGGCCTGGGTGTGTGGATGGAACCCTGGAGCTGGGACGGCGAGGACTGGCTGGTGAGCGGGGAGGAGATAGGGGAGATAGTGAAGGAGATGATGGCCGACGCCGCCGTGCGTGAGAGGGCCACGAAGGTCGGCGAGGAGGCGACCAATGCCCTCGCCGTGGGCGGCACGAGCCACAAAAGCATGCTGGATTTTGTGGCCAAGCTCAACACTATCTAATTAAGCACTCCACAGCACTAGAACGTTGTGAGAAGCACGGAAAGTTGGCATGATGAACGTGTAACAGGGTAACAGCATGATTAGCATCTACCAATCTTAATAAGAATAAGTTTTCGATCTCATCGTGGATGATGAGAAAAAAATTCCAACAGTGAAAAAATTTAAAATATGAATACAAAATTGAAATAAAAAAGAATACGGAAAATCGCCAAATCTGAAAAGAAATGAAAGCAGGCGCGCGCCGCTCCACGCGTGCGACATTAATTGGGCCAGCCTGGGCTAAGGCTAGCAAAACTTGGGCCATTTGCCATCGGGTTTTCCCATGAAAATGTTCGGCTTTCACGACCCTTTGACATAGCAATCTGACGCGGAAACGAATGAATCTAGATTTTAATGATATCATGTTTGTTCTAGGTTAGAATTATAACATTTTAGATTATAAAAAAGTTATGTTATACCAATTTAGTAGTTATAATCTGTATTTTAAATTATAATAGACTGATAGAATAAATTATGATATTTGTTTCACTTTATAAAAAAATTAAATTATTATAATCCCAAAATAAAATAAACATAAAATAATACACGCATCGTACATACGCGTGTTCTTCAGCCATGAACATATTTCTCGCCGGAGAAGAAAAAAAAGTCTATAGTCGATCGGTCCTAGTCGCCGCCATTAATTGCCGGAGAAGTTAGTCGCCGGTGGCTATCTGCCGGCGCCTGGGCGGTGGGCGGTCTCCGGCCGGCCGGCCGACGGCCCAGCAACGTCATCCAGTTTTGACCCCGACGCCGCGCGCGCGTCTCGATCGATAGCCGCTTCGCCGTCGGAGAAGAGAAAAAAAAAACGAAAGGAATCCACCGCGATCCCCGAGCATATTCCGCTCCTGGTCCACGCCCCCTCTGCAATCATCGGGTTTAATACTTTAGTTTATTGTTTGATCCATTTCATATTACAAGTAAGAAGTCTAACTTTGATCGAGTTAAAAAAAATAGATAGTGTTTGAAATATCAAATAGATATATTTTGTAATAGTGCTTTCATATTTTTAGTTGTTGGCGTAGTTTTTCTATAAAATTAGTTAAAATTAAATAAATTTGATTACATATAAATAAAAGTCAAACCCGAACCGATCGAGAGGGAATATGCTTACATACGTAGACCTTTTTCCACACCTGCCATGATCTGCATGATGTAATACTTGTATGATATCACCGCTCTCGATCCGTCTGAATATATAATTATATATGTTTATTATGCTAACTATTTATTTAGTTAGAATCAGCGGCTATTGACAGTAAAATCTGAAATAAGCTGCAATCTAAAAACTAAAAAAATTAATTTCTTTATATTCTTATCAACTTCGCAGTTAGATTATCTATTTACCGACCAATCATGTAAATACTTAGACCAACTAATTATTAAAAGTCTGTTTATTTTAGTTTCTGACCGCAACTACTTTTAGAATATGATGCGGAAACAAAAAGTCTAGATTTTGGACTCATATTTTAAGAATCAGTAGCTGCAAAATCTGAAAATGAAATAGAATCTAGAAACTAAAAAACATGTAACTACTGAAAATTGCAAATAGGCCTTAATCAGCTAAAATAAACAAGCCTTAAATTTATTTATAGATTCTACAGCTACTTATTCTCACAATCTAAACCCAAATCTAGACTATTTATTTCTATATCAGATTTATAAAATATTTGTAGGAGTCAAAAGGCTGAAACAAACCACCTAAATCTCTAACAGTCATTTTGATAAGAGATGGCTTTTGTGTTCCCAAACACACTTAACAATAGAGTTCTGAGGAGATTTGGTGTCAGCTAACTCACATTCCTTTCATTGTTACCATACGTGCTAACAGTTAATTTAGCCCTAGAATGTTTTTAACTATTAAGATCGCATAGAAATGGAGATAATGTAGAATGAATGTACGTATTAACATACACGTCGCTGATCCCGGGCGGAGATAAAATCGATCGATACATACACGCACGTGTGTATTTATCGGTAAATACAACATGCAAGTACGTATTTGTACTGTCGCTGTTGCGTCGAGTGTAGGAAACCAGACTGATCCATCAGAATATTCGTCTCTCACGTTAGAGTATATATGCATATCAATTTATACTTGCATCATATTCTTTTTGATATATATTCTGATAATTTATGAATCTAAAAGAAAATAAGAAATTGTTTTTTTCCAAGCACACTAATTAGGCCATGTAGCACAAAACATCTTAAGTTGGAGCTAGAACTTTGATTTTTTTAATAGATGGTTAAAAATTAAAAATCTTACATTGTCATTCGAGTTACTCGCAACTCTAAGAGCATCTTCAAGAGATTACTTAGGTATTTTGGTGAAAAATAAAATTTCAAGAGTCCCTTAAATGAGTCTCTTTCCTAATCCATTCCCTAAATCACGGTTCATCTCTCTTAAATATAGGATTAATTTAGCAAGTTTATATTTCCATTTGCACATATTTTTTCTTGCATGCACATTATTTTCTTCATTACGTATTATTATAGATTGGATGATACAATATTTGAATGTATCAAAGTTTTATATAAAATTATTACATATTATAGATCATATTTGTAGGATTTTAAAAATAGGGATCAAGATTATATAGAAACTGTTTACAAAGAGATTGAGTTTAGGATGATCCCTATACGTGATTTAGGGAATAAAATTTAGGGTCATAAATTTAGGAAATTGTAGATTTGTAGCTCTAATTTTATGATAAACTAAGTCATATTAAAATACGTAAAAATAAATACAGAAATGTATACACCTCGGAAAGGTCAAACTCGAAACGCATACACAAACACAATAATCTTCCAGTTCCAACCTCCGCCTCCGCATCACATTCGTCTCCGACTGCCTCTTCTCGCGCCATAGCTTATAGCTATCTCCGCCTCCCGCGGCGAACCGGCCTGGTACATGGCCGAGCCGACCGGCGACGTCGTGGAGGACGTCATCATCGGTGGCGGCGGCGGCGGTAGGCGAGGCGAAGGCATGAGCAGCAGCACCGGTATGGACAACGGCTGCAGCAACACCAATAATGACAGCATGTGGGAGATCGAGGAGGTGGAGGCGGCGGCGGACCACCAGCAGCATCCAGCAGGGCCCCCGCCTCTAGCTGCCGCCGCCGCCGGCGGCGGCGGCGGCGGCGTCGTCTCCGCCGACGTGTACGTGGCGGTCGGCAAGGGCGGGTCAAGCATGGAGGCGCTGTCGTGGGCGCTGCGGCACCTCGCCTCGCCGCGGAGCTTCGTCTTCCTCGTCCACGTCTTCCCCGTCGTCATCAGCATCCCCACCGCATGTAAGACCAGCTGATCGATCTCCACGCATTTCAATCAAACAGCTAAAATCTGCTCCCATTTACATAATTATTCACTTCAAGAAAAATATGGTACATAATTTTAATTTAGATTGTGAGACATGGAGCTTGTGATTCATTTCTTGACATCATTAACCAAATAGAAGATATGATACTACTTAATTAATCAATCCAGGACCTACAATATGTTCATCATTATGTTTATTTAGCTGCTTTTGCATAAGACAAGTAAAAGTCAAGTGAGGGGGTTCACATCAACAGACAATCAGATTGTTAATTCCAAGGACTGTTCTTTGTAAAAGTTGGTAAGATCAATCACCATTGGGTCCCAGCAATCTTTACTAGGAGAATGGCAACAAGATTGTTGCAATCAAGGTCAAGTTCTTCAACTTGTCGGTTTAGGTGATTTGGCTCATGTGATTGGAACTTTCAAAGGTGCCTGCCTGCGCTGTTACATGCTGGACTTCCATTCCACAGTTGTTGGCCTCTTCTACCAGGAATCATTTGCACCGTCGCAAACTTGAACAGCAAATCTCTAAAGCGTTGAAGCTGACGGCTCGCTCGTACATGAGCTCAACTGTAATAGTTGTCTCCCTAATTTGTTCTACTGTAGTTAAAAGAGAGTGGTCACTGTCTGAATTGACGAATTTTCTGACCGTCAAATTCCATGTATAAGTTGCACTCTGAGCTCTCTAGTCTGAACAATATTGAACTGATGCATATCTTCTGATGAACCTGACATGTATCATTGCATTTCTGCAATAGTAGGAATGATGCCCATGAGCCAAGCGAGCCCAGAGCAGGTACAAACTTACATGAACCAAAAGAGGTCGAAAAGACGTCAGATGCTGCAAAAATATTTAGACCATTGCCGAAACTTTCAGGTAAACTGGCTGCATCATTCACATTTCTGAGCTTAATACCACAATTTGAGCTGATACCTGCAGACAAACATAATGGATAGCCCAGTTCTCATCCCTTTCATATGTTCAGGTTAATGTTGATGTGTACCTCATCGAGAGCGACAAAGTTGCTGATGCAATCCTCGAGCTTATTCCCGTCCTGCACATAAAACAGTTAGTTATGGGGGTTTCAAAATCCAATTTGCGGTAAGATTCGTACATATCATGCAGATTGCAGTCTACCATTAACAGTACTGCAAACGATTTGTTTGCCATCCATTCACATTTCACAAATACAACATGAATTTCTCTGATTGAACACAGGAAGTTGAAGAGAGGAAGCACAGTAGGAGGGCACGTCCTGAAGAGTGCACCTCTCTACTGTGAAGTTAAGATTGTATGCGATGGCAAAGAAGTTACAGCTTTGACGACTGCTGATCCAACACCACCTGTTTCACCTTCTCCTGTAAATAACAAGAGTAAATCTATCAGCACAACTCCACTGTCACCTTCACCAAATCATCCACTGTCACCTGCACCAAAACATAATAATGGCGCTGCAACTGATGACAAAAAGGAGACTAATACAAACGAAAGAAAGAAAGTTGCAAAATACTTTAGATGCTTCTCATTATGATCTTATTTTCATGGCTGCTGTTTCAGTCACTTTCACAGATATCAAACATTGCATGCATAGCATCTTCATACAGCAAATCTTTTGATTATCAGTTTGCCAATGTTGTGATGTTGGGGCTCTTGATTCATTGTGTACAAAAAATTATGATTTTTTTCATATGGGATATTCCAGCATTTTTCCGCGTTACTTTGTAATGAAGAGTTGTGTTTGATTGCAATGTCTAGTACTACATCAAAATACGCAAGTTAAAACATGTATAGGAGTACATAATGCAAAAGCCACAGGAAACATATATCTCCTCAGCTTATCATGTTGCCAGAAGAACAAGTAAACTAAAACAGACAAACCCTCCAGTTGGCAACAGAGCATGCTGCACTTATCATTGATCATAGATGCATGAATGGAAACTGATTGCAGAGAGGGATAGCGGAGATCAACAAGTGGCCATGTCAAGTTGTCAATCAATCATTCGCTAACATAATTATTGGTATCTATGCTATATATTTAGCACACACCAGTGAGCCTGAGATACAAATACTGTTCCTGCAATCACCTACTGGCCAACAATAGTTAAATGGTTAACATTCAGTGAGATTTCTCACCCAATATGGTTCAGCTCCTGCACAGCACACAGTATTCAGCTCTTGCAGTGGCAAGCTGGTAAAAAAATACAGTTACCTTGAAATATAGGATACACAAAACTGACCGAATACTGCACATGGCATAAAATGGAGGCATTTGTTAAGATTTTAAGAAGATTAACCCCTTTCAGAACTTTGCTGGAATATAAATCTGATTGTCCACATATTCACTTCAAGAAAACAGAACAGGTTGACAGAAAAAAAAAATCTACATACTAATATGCATGACATACATGTGAAAACCCCTACTCTCAAGATGATGCAAAGAATGGAAAATTCTTTTTAAGTCCTAAAAGAAATCGAATTCTAAATAGCCATCAGAGCCTTTCTGAGCAGCACCACTAGGGGCAGCAGCAGACTCAGATGTTGAAACAGGTAGCTTTGGTGGCCTCTCAATCTCAACAGGTCTTGGAACCTCTGGAGGGCTTGCACAGCGGATCAATGCCCAATTCACACCCTCAAAAAATGGATGCTGTTTTATCTCAGTGGCACCACGCTTACAACCCAATCGTTGTTGGGGTTCCTTGACAAGTAGACCCCTTATTAGATCTCTTGCTGAGAAGCTCACAACCGGGTATTCAGGGAAACGCAATGGTTGACCAATAACATTGAACAGTGTTGCACGGTTTCCTGAACCTTTGAAAGGTGTTTTCCAAACAGGAGCTCATACAAGAATATGCCAAAGGTCCACCAGTCCACAGCACTACCATGACCTTCACCTTTGATAATCTCAGGGGCCAAGTACTCATGTGTACCAACAAAGGACATTGAGCGTGCATCACTAGGTTCTGCTATGAGCTCAGGCCATGGGCTGACCTGATTGACAACTTCAGGCTTTGGTTTTCGCTCTTTCTTTGACTTCGAGAAGAATCGGGGACCAAAGCACGTCGTGGAGGTGGCACACGATGGCTGTATCACACAGGATGGCTCCACACAAGCTGGTTGAACACAATAGGCCTGGCTGTTCTTCCGAAGTGCTTCTGCATCAGGGTTAGATGACCTGATCAGTGTTGGGCTCACTGCACAGCGTAGGGAGAGGTCAAAGTCGGATAGCATGATGTGTCCATCCTCACGGACAAGGACATTTTCAGGCTTAAGATCACGGTATATGATACCAAGCATGTGCAAGTACTCCAAAGCAAGGAGTATTTCTGCCACATAGAATCTGTGAAAAGAAGCAAACACAATATATCAGATTAACATGCTATCATCCTTTTTTAGTAGAAAAAAACTATTTGATGTATGTCACTGTATGATGTGCTTGTTTCATTCTATTTAATGTGTTTTAGCTATTGAATATGAATTTAAGGTGCAGTACTGCAGTGAATAGTAATTCCTAGAAAAAGATGCAGTGAATTAAATGCAATATCATGTATTGAAATTAACTAGGTATTTGTTTCCTTCTAACTGACAAAAATATGAAAACAGACAGCTAATATACTGGTTAATTCATCCATTATGCAATTACACTAACTTAAAGAAAACTATAACCTTTACTCGGTTGTGTGTTCCATGTTTTCACAATCTATCAGAGCATACAAAAACCTATTTTTGAAAACAATAGAAAATACTGAACCCTACGACAGTACAAAACAGTACTGTCTGTTATGTGCATTGAGTAAATTAGACATACTTGACAGCTTGTTCTGGAAAATACTTGCCACGCTGCCTTTGTCGAAGACTATGCAGGTCTCCACCAGGGCAAAACTCCATAACCAGGCAAGAGAACTTATCAGTCTCAAAGTGGGTATATAATGTCGGAAGGAAAGGATGATCCAGGCACTGCAAGATTTCCTTCTCCGTCTGGGCTCGAAGCAACTTCTTGCGGCTTGCAAGTGATGCCTTGTCCATAACCTTCATTGCAAAATAGCTTTTTGTTCCAGTCAATTCTGAAAGGTACACACTGCCAATATCACCACAGCCTAACTTCTTCAATAGCTTAAAATGGCTCAGACCAAGGGTTCCATCTCTAGTCCTGATCATCTGTATTGCCCCCCACCGTGAATCATTGGCCTTGTGAGGCTTGGTGACGCTGCTAATGCTGCTGCATGAGCTTTCATCACTGACATCACTGCTTGTACTTGGCCTGCATCTGCTGTTACTGAAAGCTCTTTCTCCTGTCTCTGATCTTCCAACCAACCTGGCACTTCCACTTGCACTCGCTAGGCCATGCTCCTTCTCTAATGTTTTAGGTGATTTCAGGCTTCTTCTGTTCATAATTCCATTTTCCACAACATCCTTTTCTTCATCTGCGAGACAGTCTGCAACCATTGTGGCCTCAGTTATTTCTGCAGGAACCTTGCTAGCCGTAAGATGGACGGACTGATTTTGACGTTGGGTCGATTTCTGATCCTTTGGCGCCCCTTCAGAATTCGGTTTGCTCGATTCAGCTGACCCCAACAGCCTTCTTGGCACCGATGCACTTTGTTTACTCGGACTGGTGGTGTCCAATGAACAATCATTCTGAGAACACAGCTTCAGTGATTGGATATTGGGAACTGCTGGGGCCTCTTGAGGAATTGTCTTTGAAGCCATTTCTTTGACAACGTATAATCAGACCAGATCGCAGAAAAACTACTGGCTAACCAAAGATTTAAGCTTGACACCGTGCCTTACTATTGAAGTGTAGCCCTGCCTTCAATGTCTGCAAAGAAGAACAAAAGAATGAGAATCTCATCAACTTGGAACCTTTCAAGCATGCATAGATGCAACCAAGAGTTACATAAAAATAGTTACATAAAAATTACAGAAATCCATCAACTCAGTGAACAAAAGATCATTCCCCAACAATCCCAAAACAATTAAGAAGCAACCTCCACACTCAGATCCATCAACCTTCCACCACAGGGAGACTTCTCACAACTGAATGCTAACAGAAGACGACTTCTTACTGATTGTATCTGCCTCGCTCAAAAGGCATCACAAAGTTCATGCCCCCCCCCCCCCCCCCCTTCTGTGGCCTTATGGAAACCACTGAACCTGTCCAGCCGCCCACTAACTGCAATCATACAACTCTACAGATCTATCCCTCCCCACTTTGTAATAAACAAGTGCTAGGGATCAGCAAAGATGGCCTGTCCTATCAAAGGTGCCATCTTTTGCTAAAAAGAGAGAGAGAAAGGTGTTTCCCTAATTCCTAGCACCCACTCAAAGAAGGCCCCCTCAATTGCAAGCAATGGAAGATGTAAGCTGTAAGCACATCCCTGCAGATTGTGAGTTGATAGCAACGCCTGCAGCTGTTGGTAATACCAGTCACATCAAAACGCAAGCATAAAAGCAAGGGCGCCCTTTCATCTTTTCTGCAGAATGCAGAGGCATGGAATCTCGCGCGTTCATCGGACAAAAGAGCAGAGAAAGTAAAAGCAGTGGTTACCCAGATCTACAGTGCCGAACCACATTCCAAGAACAGCGCTGAAAGAAACAACACGAAGAAGAGACCAAATCTGAATAGGACGCCGGGTGGCTAATGCCTCGGAAGAAACCAAGAAAAAGAAATGTATAAGAAAAGGAAAAAGAATCTCTCACCAGGGCCTGTCGCCTCCAAGAATGAAGCGAGGGAGAAGAGCCCGGAGGGGATGGATCGAGCCGCCGAGCATTTGACCTAGCGGTTCCTCGGGGGCTCTCGTCTCGTGCCGCGACTCCCGCGAGTGACGGAGCGAGCGAGCGAGCGAGTGGGGTAGTGTGGCTGAAGAGTGAAGAAGCATATGCGACGCAGGGGTGGTGAACGTGCCCTGGCCCTGCCCAAGCTCTCAAAACTAAAAAAAGCCAGCAACTTTCTCTCAGCCGAGCCGAGTTTTACTGTGGATTCGTTCCAAGATCGCAAATTCGCAATAATTCTGCCTAATAATATGATCCCCTCTCTCATCAGAGATTCAGAATTGTCCCAAATGACATGGCTGCCCTCAATCTTGCTGTCGGTAGCCGGTTGGAGCGGGCGCAAATTTCAGGCGTACGGCACGGCGAGGAAAATTAAATAGGCAGACCACATGATTAATTATTCCGTAGGTTTTGTTTTGTGAGAGATTTTAAGTTTTTTCTTACTGATTTGGTGTCAAAGATGTCGGCAGAAAAATGGCGTGAAAATGTATCAACCCATTCCTATTGCACATTTCATGTCTAGATATCCATTTTCCTTAAAATGAGCCTATAACCTTTGCATTTACATATACTTTTATATTATTTACTTTTAAATTATATTCTATAAAAAATATAAATTTCGAATTAATAAATGCATATAATTTTTAGTGATTTAATAATTTTACAAACAAGAATGAATAAATAATTAAATATGAAGTTGTAATTGTTAAGAATTTATGCATTTTCATGTTAAATTTAATCCATAAATAACATGCGATTATTATGACAACAAATATGTGCACGTGTAAACTACTCGAACCAGTAGTTTGAAACATACTTATCATCAAACACAAGACGATATAGTTAAAGAAATAAAACGTAAAAGTTGCTAGGATGTACCCAGAGGAGGGACCCATGCTCAAGGCACTGGTTTCTCCATTTACATTAGTCGTCATAACATGTTGCTTGATGTAGTCGATCGAGGCTTACTGCGAGATGTTATTCACAGTGCAGTCCCACGAACGACTACAGAAGAAGATGTACACAACAATGCACATGGGCACCAGGAGGAAAACGATGACGTGCGCAGGAACCGCGACCACCAGGATGGAGCGAGCAGTCGCGAAGACGCTCCCCAAAAACCTGATCGCCCGCACACCCGACAGGTGTCTCGATCACAGGCGTGGCTTCGGAGGCCTGCTCTCCCAACTCTCCGTGCGCGCAAAAGGTTGGGACGGGGCTGGTTTGAGGCAACGACGCAAGAAAGAAGAGAAAGAATGTTATGTCTAGCTACTGCCCCCTTTATATAGTTCTCATGCACAGGGAGACGGAAAGCCAACAGTCACCGCAATAAAGATCTCTTATGAAGAAAGAGACGGAAGGCCAAAATCTCACGATTAAGATCTCTTATGAAGAGGAAAACGAAAGGCCAACGGTCTCACGATTAAGATCTCTCATGAAGAGAGAGATGAAGGCCAACAGTCATCGCAATGAAGATCTCTCATGAATAGAGAGACGGAAGGTCAACAGTCATCGCAGTATTTAGGGTGGCACGACGCAGTGGCAAAACACAGTTCCGTTACCATCGCCGCACACATCCTTAGCTTGTCTCAACTTCTCAATAGACACACAATCAGTCCATCTATTTAAGTTGAGCAAAAAACATGTAAACATTCAATATGAGACTAAAAATTTTAGTGCACCGTAGCATTATTGTGGGCCTTTGCATTTAATGTATTATTGAATAAATCCAATAGTAATCGTGTTGAAATCTCGATTTTAGTTTTACCTGTGATTTAATAAATATAAATCTATTATTCTTAGATATGGATTTATAAAATCATTTTAGACTATTTGACTTTAGTATTTAATAATTTAGAAATTGTAAAACTTGTAATTAATAATTAGAAAATTATTGCTACGGTGGATTTTTAGCAAATCATAACTGGTGTTGAAATCTGCTTCTTAATCTAAGTGGTTACAATTCATTTCTACCTATATTCATGATCAGATTTTTGAGGTTGAATCTGAAATTTTGGGTAACAAACGATTGCAGTTAAGATTTTTAATGTCAAATGTTGAATTTTTCGTTCGTTTTCATCTGGATTCCTGGATCTGCTGGATTCCCTTTCCTCTATATCAATCGCGTTTTCATCCGGCGCCGCCGCCGCCGCCGCGATGTCCGTCGCTGCCGCTGCCTCCACGCCCCCCTCTTTGACGACGACAAATGAAGACGCCACCGTCCTCGCAGGCTCCCCCTCCGTCCCGGTCAGAACCGCCGCCTCCCGCGGCCCCCGCCACCTACCTCCTGCCTCCTGGTGACGCTCCTCATCGTCCGCCACTGAGTTCGCCCCTTTTCCTCCTCCTCCTCCACGGCCACCGAAGCCTCCGCTCCCGGCATCCCCTTCCCGCTGCCCATCCTCCCAGCTGTTTGCCACGGCCTCCACCACCACCAGACCCACCTTCCTTCCCTTGAGGATGGCACGTGCGCGTGCGATCCTGCCGGCGAGGCGGCGAGATGCAGCTCGCGCATCCTCCGTGCACCTGCGTGCTCGTCAGGTTCACGAGGCACGACGCCTGTACAGCTGAAGACCAAGATCAAGCAGCTCGGAGTAGGCAACATTCACCATGATCAAATGCACAAGAAGCTTCCAATCTCTGGACAAATTCCAAGAGAGGTTTGTATTGCATACACAAATTGCTTGGAGAATTGTAGCTCATTTCTTTGGTGAATAAAATGTAGATGAAAAAAATGCTGAAATATGTTGTTCTAATGGGACATCTGAAATTATTTTTCATGTTCCCACATGATTACTTCAATTTGATAGTACAATAAATCTCAACAATAACATTGTCTAGATTCATTATACTATAAATAAAGGGGAAATATCTTGTGCAATCTGCAATCGTGTGATCTGGTGCATTCAAGGTTTCATATGTAACCGTTGGATCTTGATTGGATGCATTAGATCGCACGATTACATGATTGCACGATTGCACAAGATATTTCCCCATAAATAAAATATTACATCTGATACTAGATTATTACTCTCACACTCTCACTTTCCCGTAATATAGCAATTTAGAACCGGAGAGAACATTTTATAGTACAACAAATCTAATTAGTAACATTGTCTAGATTTGTTGTACTATAAAATATCTTATTATTGTTATATTGTGGGAGGAAGAGAGAGTATAGTATGGACAAAGGGAGTAACTGTGAAGAAAATTCTCCACATTTGACAAGGCTCATCCCCTGCCAAGGGTTTCTGACTGTATCGGAATAAATGTGAAACTCTAAGCTCATCCCTGTAAATGGAACAAGATTACAACTTGAAGGTTGTAATGTGCCCTCCAAGATAAAAACTAGGGTTAATTTTTTCCGTGCCATTACAATTTTCACGGTTTGCCAATATGCCATCGGTGTGTCACTGACAGATGGGGTCCGCCACAGTCACTGACAGTGGCATATAGGCAATTTTTGAAAATTATAATGCCATGTGAGTAATTTTCCCTAAAAACTAACAAGCTCTTGGCCTGTGATAATTTAACTGTCCATATGTTTGCCATGTCAATTAAAGGCAATCTGTGCATATGTTCTGCCTCTGTTGCTCAACACTACATGTTGCTTTTAGCTATGTGTTTTTTACAGAGTTGGCATCAAAATCATCTACTTTGTACTCACAGGGTACTCCTCCTGTCATTAATATATGACCGTTTTAGTACTAAACTTAGTACTTAAAATATTATATGCTAAATATTAATGACAAAAGGAGTACTTGGTAGTAAGTTATGCAACAATAACTGCCATATCATTAAAAACAGATTACTTGAAAGTTAAAATCATGAAAATAGGCGCAAAGTTTCTTTTTTGACTACTAATTGAGTATTCATGCGTTGCAACGGGAAAAAATACAACATTAAAAATATCGTGCAAACAGAAATAAACGAAACTGAAGCTAGAAAGTTTTGATTTGCTGTAAGTAGTGGTGGTGGTAAATTCGCCGCCACTATTTTTTAAAAGTAGTATAGATTTACAAGATACGTGCATCCACACCACTCACATGATGGAGACAAGAATGTGTCACAATCTCTATTAAAATACACCAGCACTTTTGATAGCTTCCAAATGTAAGGGTAGAAAACCCAACAACAATTCAAAACCAATAATAGAAAACATCTAACTAATTGGAAAGCAAAAAAAAAACGTTTATAGACATCATTGTAAGATGGGTTAAATTCCTAATTTTTGAATCAAAATTCTGAACCAAATGGTTATCACTCGGTTTGGAGTGATTATCATTAGTGATTTGGCATTGGTAACTGGTCGTGGTAATCAATCAATTTACTTAAAAACTGATTTAAAAAAATCATAAAAAATGTAGAAAAAAATCAGACAGAGATATAAAAACAGGAAAATTTAGAAAAGTTATAGGAATATAAAGAAATTTTATGGTACAACAATAAAAAATCAGCACGAAACTAGTTATGTTTTTTATTTATAATTATATGGTAGAGCATTACACATTTATTAATAGCTCAAAAAATCAGTCAGACTCCGGCCAATTTATTTTATTTCTACTAATATTGTTTTGCTCGTAACTTTATAAAATTCCAATATTTTTAAAAACAAATTTCATCATAAACCATCACAAATAACTTGGTATCTACATGATTTTTTTTGAAACCTTTTCAAATTCAAAGTTTGAATTAAACCGACCAACCAACGGCGGAATCTCGGCAGCCGCACGAAAACCCTGGTAGTAACTGTAACTCTATCAAGTGCAGGTATCCGTATGCAGCCAAAAGAAGCCCAGCGACAGTAACAAATTTGGCCGGACATGGTCAGTGTTTATGTTTTTGCAGGCTATACGAAAAGTATTTACTATTTAGTGTCTTTTCTACGAATCTTTTGAATCCTATTTTGGCCGTATGGATGATGGAGTACAGGTACAGCACAGGATCCGATCCACGGCTTCTTCATGGGCTTGGCTTGGATTCTCTCTTCGATCGCTGCTGCACGGAAGCCAACGTAGATGGTGCTCAATCGATGCCAAGATTTTCAAACTCATAAATCCGTGAAACCGCAGAGATATCGTACAAGAAATCCAATTCCGAATCTCCGGAGTTTTATTGCGTCCATAAATTCGCGCTGGTTAGATTGAAGTTTCATCAGACATCAAGGCAAGAGTAGCCTTCGCCATATCTGCAGAATTTACAGCATCATGGATCCACGGTTAAGTGTTTCTTTAGAATAAAGAAATTTTAAAGGATTTATTTAGAAAATTAAACTAATTCACGTGAAAAAATATGTGTTCGAAGGAACCCTAACTGTTTCCAGCAAAATGGTGGCAAATTATGAATTCAACGAAATATGAGAATTAGGGACCCACACAAAGATACAAGTCTCTCCAAAATATGAGAATACTCTTTCTCATGAAATCACTGCAGGTGGTCGCTGTCGATCAAAGCCAAATGAAATGTGGCCCACCTGCAGAGACAGAGAGGAAATACACAGATATATTTTTCAGTGAAAGAAAAAAGAAAACATGCAGATGACACCGACAAGCAGGTTTGGTTGAAATCACAGTCATGGAGGGCAGCAGACAGCAGCCTCCAGCAGTTCATCAGTTGGAGTGTAAGCAGTGGCGGCTCCATGATTTTTTTTATGGGTGTTCCTGTTTTATATTCCAAAATTTTATATCATTATAAACTCAAAAGGTAATATATTTTTTCAAAATATGATAAATATAACATTAATATCTCTTAGGGCATGTTTGGATCCAAGGTGCTAAAGAAAAATGACTAAAATGGGTTAAAATTTTAGTCAACCCCTGTTTAGATCCAAAGGCTAAAAAAGGGCTAAAACATTTATTACTGTGTATAATGACTGAAATATCCCTCTTTTATTGCTCTTACTTTTCGTGCATGTATGCATAGTGGAGGTATGGGTGGAAAAGAAGCATTCTAGCCCCTCTTTAGCTCCTCCTTGGGGCTAATGGGCTAAAAAATTTTAGCTCTTTTTTAGCCTTAGTGTTTAGATTTTTAGCCCCTAAAGGGGCTAAATTTTAGCCCCTTTTGCTTTAGCCCTTGGATCCAAACACCCCCTTAATATCATAAATCCACTAGAATCAACCCTTAAATAAAAAATATAAACATAATTAATATTTAAATAAAATATCTAAACATGTATTGAGCCAAATTTTGGGGTAGTCCAGGGCCCACCTGGACTACCCCTTGGAGCCGCCACTGAGTGTAAGGGTCACCTCATGGGAGCCCATGATCTTACACAGAGATCTATCTGCCTCCACATCTGCACCCATCTCAGCTTACATCTTATAATCCTTTTTTTCTGAATCTTCTTGTGCCATGTATCAATCAGATGCCATTGCTGTCTGAAGATTAGCAGTTTACACTGTGGCAGCAGCCAGCATGTCTGCATGTGCCTGACTCTTTTGCTTGTAACCATGTAGTCCATGAGATTGTTTTGACAAGAGTGAAACAGCTATGTGACCACATGGGTGAATAGAAGATTAATAGAGGGACATTCAGAAGGCCAAACAATATATCCATGGCTTTACCCATGCCATAAAAAACTTAAAGAACAGATTCCAATTTGACATTGGCATCAAGGCAAACAGAATAAAGGATGGTACAACTTAATAATGTTACAAAGAACTAAACCTTTATGTACCACTACCAGCTCTTTAAGCAAGTTTTCTGACCACAATAAAGAGCAGAAGTTACACACACTGCTGATATTGCAGAAATACTTCACGAAAGCAGGAGCAGGACAGTAATAAAACTTACTTTGGATGGAATCATGGCACAACTCACAAGTAACTAATTAGCTCAACATTTTTCAAGGGAAAAACAAGCAGGAATACATTAAACGAGACTCAGAGATCAGGATATCTCATGAAACTACTGACAACAAAAAGTACCCATTTGCCGACAATACAGAAAACTTTACAATTTTGTAACAGTAAATATTGAACCTTCAACTTACTGCCGAGGTACCAGTGCTTTTTTTTCTAGCAGCACGATTGGAAACCCTGGTCCTCGTCCATGACCTCAGAAATTTTGCAACCCCACTTGACAAAACAATTAAAAGAACAAGGTATATTACGACGCCTAGTACTAGCACATATACATAGACTGAAGTCCTCAATTTTCGACAGCTACCCGCAGCAAAAGCTGTCATGAGAGACATCAAATCTAATGTCATAATCAGGTTCAATACCTCAAGGGGCACATCCTTCTTTCTGACAGATTTAATTAGCAGAAGCATGATCACAACAATTGATGCCATGAAGGAGAAAGAGTTGAAGCAGAAGAATGTTTTATAGCGCCGGGCGTTAATATCATGAAGGATTGGGTTGCCTGCCAAATGGTGGTCTAAACTTTCAGTTTCAGACCAGGAGCCACCAGGTGGGTTAAGACCAGCTTGGTATGTAATGGACGCCGCTAAAATTGCAAGTAGCATCAGGTACTTGTGCCTTTTCTTCGGTTCTTTCTCATCAGGATCTGAAGTTTCTGGTGACTTGGGAGTATTTCCTTGTGTATCTTTCTTGGCACTGAAAAGGCAGCTCTCCAGATATTCCATAAATCGGGATAATAGTCTTGCTAGTGTATTATGCATGGAAGACGAAAAGAGTAGGACTTGAATCACAAGGGATATTAGAACTGCCACAGCAATGATGATGAGATAGATGGATTGCTTTCGATTCCTGCAGCACCCTGCGACATATGCAATCAGGAGGCCAAGCAAGCCTGCAACCAAACACACTCGCAATGCATACGATTTGATTCCATGCTCACAGGATTCCTTATTCACAAGTAATATTGTGATAACTACGGATGACACAAATGAGATTGAATTTGAGTAATAGAACACATCATAGCGCTTTGAATGTGCATCTTGAAGGATAGGATTTCCTGGCTTGCCACTGACATCTTTGTTATCAGACCAAAAACCTCCTGGAGGGTTCATGCCAGCTTGGTATGTGACAGTTGCAGCTAGAATAGAAAGAATCAGCAGAAGATTACGCCTCCTCCCCAACTCCTTAATATCCTCTGTCCTGTCTTGGCCTGACTGAGGCGATGCTGGCCCTGCATGCCTCCCTGACTCACCTTGAAACCATATTGCTATCATAATATGAACAGCAACATAAGCTAGTATGAGACATACCGAAACTGATGAGTAAATGGTCTTCTTTGCTTCCCTGCAGCTCCCTGTAACAAAAGCCTCAGTAAGGGAAAGTAGGTTCACGATCATGACTGTTTGCAATGCACGTCGTTTTGTAACTGCTGCGCTCGACAACTTGTTCAGGAGCAAAAGGATCGTAACAATGGATGCCACAAAGGCAACCGCATTGAGATAGAAGAAGGCAATAAAGCGGGGATGGTTTGTGTCCTCAAGGATGCGATCACCAGCTGAATGTTTTTTTTGAGGAAAATCACCAGCTGAGTGTTGGGATCCACTTTCTGACCAGAAGCCACCTGGTGGATTCAGACCTGACTGATATGTTACAGACACTGCAAGAATGGAAAGAAGAAGCAGGTACGTGCGAGTCTTATTGAGGTGCTTCTCAATTGTATTGACAGTTGGGTCATTCTCAGCACGTTCAGGACCACTGTTATTTTCACTAATCTCATTGTTATGGTTATCACCTCCAACTGGCTTATGCTGCTCTGAACTGTCCACATGATCACAAGCTTCTGCAGGCACAGAAATCATTACACTCTCTGTGATACCGACAGTGGTTCCATTAACGTGACTGGCCGGCATATTTTGTTCAGAGAAAACCTCCATTGGAATCTTGAGGTTATCAGTTGAAGATTGCTCCTTCTTACCAGCATCTTGCTGGTCCTCCACAGACATGCAATCGTTGGTATTTGTAGTTTGCTTGCAGTTTGCTGCAGATGGATGCTCTGTGCTGGACATAGCCTCATCCATATTTGTACCTAGACTGATTGTAGACTGATTCTCCATATTTGCTGATTGTTGGTTGGTCCCTGGTGGATGTTGTGAGTTGGAGATAGGCTCCTTAGTATCTATAGTATGCTGTTTGTCTACAGGCAGTTGTTCCTCAGGGAATCTCTCTTTGGTATTTGATATACACTGTGAGAACACAGAATTGTTGTCTACAGTTTGATGTTTATTTGCATTTGGATGCTCCTCAGGGGACTCCCCCTTTTTTGTATCTGATATTCGCTGATAGACAGTAGAGTGCTGTCCTGGTTCAGAGGCACTGTGTTCTGCTGATGAGCCATTTGCATGGACTGAAGCTTGCTGATGACTTGCAGAATTCTCCTGTTCTGCATTACTCAATCTGTTGCTGCCATGTTTTGATGAAAGTGAGAGTGCACGACCCATTACACCCATGCATTTCACACAAGTTGATTTGATATTTTCTAACCACTCTGCTACAGGTTTGTAGATAAAGATCCCAGCTAACATTGCAAAGCAGATGAGAACTACGATGATAATAAACATCACGTAGAATGATGTTGCTACATCCCTACAGCATCCTGCAGCATAAGCACCAACTAGGCCCAACAAATCAGCTACCACACAAATAGCCAGTGCTTTTGACCTTATTCCATGCTTGCTCAATTCTGGGCTCAAAAGCAGTATGACTGTGACCAAAGATGCCACAAAAGAAGTTGAATTGAAACTCACGAATGTATTATAACGGTGAAAGTAGTTACTGCGAAGAACAGAAGTAGCTGGACGGTGCTTGTATGGAGGAGGGCCATTTTCAGCCCAAAAGCCACCCGGTGGATTCAACCCAGCTTGGTATGTGACAGTAGCTGCAAAAGTTACAAACAACAGAATGAACTTGCGAGCGTCCTCAACTTCTTTCTCTTGATGGCTGCTCCTTGGCTCATCATGGATGCCACATTTAGATAGAATTTTAATTATTGTTGTTCGCACCTTCTGCTTCAGGGTTCCTGGAATAACCCTTATGGACACTAGGATATGAATCCCAACATAAACAAAAACAGCAAAAACTAGAATCCAGACATAAATAGATGACTTAAGTGCCCGGCAGCTTCCAGCAGCATATGCCCCCATCAAGCTGAACAGATCCAAAACCATAGTAAATTGGATTGAACGGAGCCACAACTTATGCCTTGTCACTCTCTTGCTTAGAAGCAAGATGAGTAAAAGAAGAGATGCAGCTAATGCTGTTGCATTGCAGTAAAGAATACCCCATGCCGTTGAGAGAAGCTAACACGAAGGACAGGATCACCAGCAAGATGGCCATCTGTGTTTAATGTCCAAAATCCCCCAGGTGGCGTTAATCCAGCATTGTATGTCACACTAACAGCTAGAATTCCAAGCAGTACCAAATACTTCCGCAATCTCCACAAGAGGTCAAAATCATCCTCAGTGCTATCTACTAATAAAAATCTCCTGGATGAATCATCCATGGAGTCTTGCCTACTACTGCCAGTGACAATGCTATTCACCCCGTTGTTCTCTGCATGGTAGTTGCTAGAAGCTTCATTCTCATCATTGCCTAGTGATGGAGTAGTTGTGGTGTTGGTCAGAGCAATGGCACACTCATGTTGTCTACTGCTATTTGTCATCTGGTTGCTCCAGGATTGAGATTGCAGGTTTCAGCTGCCCTTTATCCTTTCATTAGCAGCAGCAAAATATCTCCTTGGATAAGCAAAGATATCTGAAAGATTCAAAGCACAGTGAAATCAATGTCCCAGACAAACACAAACAACTCAATCAGATGGGATTGAGTTTATGAATTATTACTATTATATACTTATAAACAGGATGCTAGCTGCATGGCTTTACAAAGTTTGGCCCAGTCAACTATGAGAATCCACATTGGATTAGTCTTAAAACAAGGACATAGGGTAAACATCGTCCGTCCTGAAGAAAGATAAATCCCATTGCTTATACTGCAAAAGAGTAGTGAAATTGGCAATGCAACATCCAAGCCGTGATTTGATTTGGCTGCATGTTTGAGCTTGCATCCAATGCAACATCACGATATACCCATTTAGAAAAACAAACAGTAGTTAGTACAGTTCACTAGAAGAAGCCACACACCACCAGGAAGGCAGGTTCCACCCAAGTCTATCAGAAAAAAGTAACACATACTGGGGAAGAGAAAGGAAGACCAAACCTGGCATGCAAAGGAATTGGAATACTCATCAAATCAAGAAGTTGCCCTCACCAGCCGCATGGCCATTTCCCAATATGATGCTGCATGTTTGAGCTTGCATCCAAAGCAATAGGTCACTCGGCTGCTCAGTCAAGAGAGAACACTTATAACATTCAAAAGCCTATGTGCTCAAGCCTCAAGGATGGCGTGAACAAGAAGAACACTAGAAAGGAGGACCAGATGAACGAGGGAAGACTTGGTGTTGGTGAAGTCAATGCCTCAATGAACAGAAGCACAGCCAGGGAGGGACCATCCTGCTCTACCCACAGCAATAGCCACGCAATGTATCAACGCTATCAGCTGGTGCTTCCCACTTGGCTTCGACCAGGTCATCCTGTATGTCGTGTATGTCTGCCGCAAATCAAGCTCTCACCTTTGGCATTTTCTTCCCCGTGTGACCAAGCACCTCCAAGAAACGCCGATCGTTGCCACTCCTCGACGGGAACACGGAAAGAGGCTTTAGGCATTGGTTCGAACACTTTACGGGCGCCGACGTCAGGAGCGAGGCCGGCGGCTCGGCTCGGCCCGGCATTCCGTCGAGCACCAGCGGGCAGCGCGACTCGTGCGCTTCGTTCTGAGTATCGGGCCAGTCTACTGCCCGACGTGCTCATGTGCACCGAAACGACCCCTCCTCCCCGTCGTCCCCGCCTCCGCCGCCGACAATTGGTCCGTCGCGGAGCCGCCTTGTGGAAAGAAGGGAATATAGTAAACAAAGACCCAGTCGTCGGTCGTCACAGCCTGAGTGGTGGATGCGTGTGGGTTACACCAACCGGTCGGTTTTTTTAATAATTATTTTTATATAAAATTATGTTTTTAATTTATAGATGCACATTGTTTGATATGGCGCTACGTAAGTGCTTAATGATTTCATTTCAGTACCGATCGATATGTATTATTCCATCATTTAAATCAGTACTTATTAAGTGATGAATTGTTCTGAATTCAATACATATCGATCATTCTGATTAAAGGATATTTTGATTTTTTTAATATATATTACATATTATTTATATTAAGTTATATATTATATTGTATTCAAGCTATACCATATATTTAAGATATCAATGTATTGAAATATATTATATTTAATTATATAAATATATATTTTAAATATATTTATATTATTTTATTAGATCCTGAACCAGTATACCGTTACTGAAACCGGAATGGAATTAATAAGCTTTGTGATGAGTCAACAGTAGCCACGAGCTAAAATTCCGCATAGATTCTATTGATTTTTTGACAATATAAATTATTTTATTGGTCTGTTAGTAAACCAACTATTGATTTATTCTAAATCGATTATTTGTTTGGCAATAACGGAATTGTCAGATGAGGTTTTATAAAAATGGATATGACGCCTCTTTATCTCTCCTAAAATGACTTCCATTTATCACTTTCAAATCTCTTTGAAATATCCGAAATAAGAGGAGAGGAAAGAAGGAAGGTAGGGCAACCAAAGAGGTATGATCTTAGACTCTTAGTGAGTTGACATGACGACACTAGAATACAAAGATAAGAAAGATATCGAAAGCCAAATATACAAGAAGAAAAAGATGAAGAAATTTGTAAACAACCAAGACGTTAGAGAAGGCATATTTGGTGCAACTTTGTTTGTAACCCGAATGCTATTTACATATCGTTACATTTATCAATTGGTTCAAATATGCATCATACTTGCTCACGATTTATCTTCTACAGTAACTTACATTATTGGACTTTGAATTACAAAATGTTACTCCCTCCGTTTAGATTTAAATAATGTTTTGACCAGTTTGATAAAACTAAGGAAACAGTAAAATTACTCTTTTGCCCTTATTTCTTTTGGCCTTCTTCTCGGTTCATCTATTTGCACCCTTCTTCTCCGTTCGTCTGTTCGCCCCTTCTCCTCCTGTAGCTAGCAACCATGGAGGAAAATGGTGACTGCAGTGGATGTTCGGGGTGGTCCTCAGAGACCACAGTGTCGTCCCCTATGCGCGTCACGGAGCCACAGAGCTGGAACATGGAAAAAGGGGGAGGCAAGCAACCGTGGAGCAAGGCTGTGGAGGAAGGGGGAGAAGAGTTGGTTCTTGTGCACACTTGTGGCATGCCGTACTTTGGGTCCGTCGAGGGCCGCCTCTCATGTCTCTCCGCGCATCAATGTGGGCTGGTGTGGCTTCGTCTTCATCTCCTCTATCCCTAAGGTACAAATTCTATATCTGGTTCCCTAGATTCTTGGATGAGTGAATCAATACAAAATTTAACTAAATCTTTGAATCTTGGATGAGTATTTGCTCTGAATCTCTAAATTAGTATTGATTTCAAGTTGGATGAAAATCTGCACTGCATTTTGTAGGGTTGAACAATGTGGGTTGAATGTTGAAGGAGGAGGAGGGCAAAGGAGTAAGAAAAGGAAATCTCCTTTTACGAACATGCCACTTTTTAGATCTCCATTGAGCAGAATGTTGTTGTCACCTTCAGTGAGACATAGGAAATCACCATTTGCTGCTACAACAGATCGTGGTCGAGGAGTGATGCTTGATATCGTTTAAATGTACAACTAAAAGAAGATGCTCAAGGGAATGTACAAACTCAGGAAACTGTTGAAAATGGTTTTGATCATGAGGGTAATCCAATACCTAAAGAGAATGTTGAAAGTGATCTTCATCCTAAGCATGATTCACATGCTCAATGGAATGCACACAAAAATGTTGTGACTGATGACAAACGAAGAGAAATATTTGATGCTTTGCTAGCAAGGGCTGTGAATGGAAAACTGAAGCGCCATGAGACAAAAGAAGTTTCAACAGAGTTCTTAGTACCTATACGAACAATACAACGTATTTGGCAAAAGGGGAAAAATGTTTAGATCAAGGTCTCGTAGTTGATGTTAGAACTGGGAAAAGGTCCAAGTGTGGCCGCAAGAAGATTGAGGTGGATGTATCCATACTTCAAGATCTTCCTTTGTCAAGTCGTACAACGATACGTGATGTGGCTACCCATTTTGGTGTTAGTACAACTACGGTGCATAAAATGAAACGAGAAGGTGTCATAAAGTGTATCTCAAACACCCTAAAGCCCTACTTGACAGAGAAAAACAAGATGGACCGGCTAAAATGGTGTCTATCAATGCTTGATCAAAGGAGTTTGCCCAATGGTCCCATGTTCAAAGGGTTATTTGATTATGTCTTCTGTAGGACCGGAAACAGCGACCAGAGGAGGGGTGAATGAGAGCTTTTAAAAATTCAGGCTAAAAACAAGCCTTCGGTTTGGTTCTGTCTTCTGCGGAACAGGCTTCGAACACAACTTTCGAAGGTTTGGTTCGGAGGTGCTTCGACAGCTCCGAACACAGGGTGCTTCGAGCAGGCTTCGCACTTCACCCTTCGCAAGAGTGGACACCCTACTGGAGACTTCGACCGAGTACTTGGCAGCAGCAACTGGTGCTGGGCTTCGTACACGACGGTCTACACGCACACAAATGGACTTCGCTACGGGCTTCGACACAAGAAGCAAAACGGGCTTCGATCAGGGCTTCGCTAGTAATCTGTGAAGTCTGGCCTCAAGTTACACAGAGCGAACGCACGCTGAAAAACACACTTCGCACAGAAACAACTTTCGCCTAGACAGGCTTCAGTGCACTACAACTAGCGAGGTATGTAACGCGAGCTCAAGCAAAAAACACAAAGAAGCAGGGCTTCGCCGCTTGAACAAGGAACACAAAAATATTTGAACTCTGGATGAATACTGCGAGGTATGTGGCTACAGGAGCTCAACAGTAAATGCTCAAAGTGTTAAATGTTACCTACCGAGCCCCCATATTTATAGCCCACAGTTCACCCAAAGGAATTGACTACTTTACCCCTAGGGTTTACATTGGATTTGTCTCTACAGAACTAAGGGGTACAAAAGGTAGTCAACTTTATTCTGGAGGCTTCTCTGTCAGCTTTGCAGAGGGGACATCGTCAGCTTTTTGCAGAGCAGACAGTGTCAGCCTTTGCAGTCTTTGACCTTCTGGAGCCTCCCTTCGCACGCGAGGGTGCGGTAGCTTCGGCGAGAAGCCTTGAGCCAGATGGCCTTCGCTTCACCGAAGTCAGTCTCCGATACAGTGACGGTTTTGAGCCGAAGCCGTCAAAGCCCTTGGGCCTTCGCACCAACACCTCCGGAGTGGACCACCACGGCTTCGCAGCTTCACCCAGCTCGAACTCCGTCAGTCCGTGTACCGAAGCCATGCAGGCCGAAGTACCACAAGACAACCATACTCCGGAGCAAGCCTCGCTCCGTAGCCTTCCTCACTCCGAAGCCTCACCTTCGGAGTACCACCCTTCGAAGTCCCTCCTTCGTCCAAGGCCTCCGCACGAAGCATTCCATGAGCCCTTCGTCGCAGTGTCTCTCCCCGAGCACACTCCTCGACGAGCCTCACCCGGACCATGCCTTCGATGCACCTCGACTTCTGAGCCCTTCATCGGGTACCTTCGAATGTCTCCCTCTGGAGCACACTTCGAACTCCTTGCCTCCGCAGAGGACTTGATCCATCCAATTCCGAAGTCACTCCTTTCGGAGTACCTTCGAAGTGCCTCACCTCCGAGGACTTTGTCTCGGAGTACCTTCACCCGGAGCCACGCTCCGCACTCTCTGCCTTCACCTGGCGCACCTCGACCCGAGGACCGACCCGGACCCCCTTCGCAGCCACCGTGACGGAGCTCCCCGCTCCCCTGGCATCAAGCCTCCCGCTTGACCCAAGTTCACCTGCTACGAACCTGTCCGTCGCCTCCGAAGTCCCTGCGCACCACAGACAAGCAGACAAGTGTTTCCAGTACTCCGGAGACCTCTTCGGGTTAGCAACCTTCGGCACACACTCCGGTGTACCGCCCAAAGTACCGAACCATTCGGTACACACCCAGTCATCGTGTACTGTCGGACCCCTCCGACGAGCACACTCCGCTGCAACAGCTGCAGCAACCAAACCACCGAACACCCTTCGGTGAAACCACCTCCGAACACCCTTCGGAGGTCCAACCTCCGAACCCCCTTCGGAGGTACCCTTCGAACAGAGGGTAAAAATCCTGTCAATCACTCATCACAAACACCGAAACCAACCCTTGGTTTCTCAATCTCCCCTTGATGAGTGCATTGACAACCAACTTTAAATCCAAGAAAATTTAAAAACTTTCAGTACACAAGTGACCATAAAAACTCAGAAAAGAGCCAAATCATGTCACTTGATAAAAGAATTTCCTCCCCCTTTTCAAAAGAGTAAAAAGCCCCTTCGGCAATAAAACTCCCCCTGAATTAAGTTTTCCCCCTTTGGCAACAAAGAGCCTTTATGTCAAATTTTCTCCCCCTTTGGAAATTATACCCCCTTGCGGCAGAGAACGTAGCTAGTCTCTCCCCCTTGAGGGAATTTCTCCCCCTTTGGCAATGCAAGCATCAAGGAGCATGTAAAAGATGCAAAGCTTCGAAATGAGCAGAATTGCAAAGACATATGAAGCAAAAATATGCCAACAATAACACCAATGAACATGGGCTTAGCTCAAATTAATATTCTCTTAAAAACATGATGAAGCATGTGATTTGATCTACGGCTTCTCCATCTTCGTCAGGGTCCAATGCTACAGATGTAGCCATTGGAGTGGCGAGGGGCTTCGCATCGGACATATCAAACTTCTTGAGCAGGTCCTTGGTGTACTTCGTCTGGTGGACGAAAGTACCTTGTTTGCTTTGCTTGATTTGCAAACCAAGGAAAAAGGTGAGTTCACCCATCATGGACATTTCAAACTCCCTGCTCATGGTATCTGCAAACTCGGCAACCAAAGCATGAGAAGAGCCACCAAAGATGATATCATCCACATAAATCTGAACTAGGAGGAAATCTTTGTCATGCTTGAGAGTAAACAAAGTTTTATCAACAGAGCCCATCAAATACCCTCGCTCAAGCAGAAAAGACTTAAGTCTATCATACCATGGCCGAGGGGCCTACTTGAGTCCATAAAGAGCCTTATGAAGTTTAAAGACTTTATGTGGGTACTTGGGGTTTTCAAAACCAGGGGGTTGTTTTACATAAACATCTTCACCTATGAAGCCATTAAGAAAAGCACTTTTGACATCCATTTGATAGAGTTTGAATCCCCGGGATGTCGCAAAGGCAAGCAAAATCCTAATGGCCTCAAGGCGAGCAACAGGTGCAAAAGTTTCAGTAAAATCAATCCCTTCTAGTTGAGAAAAGCCCTGAGCTACAAGTCTAGCCTTGTTTCTAACTATAGTCCCATCCTCCCCTTGTTTGTTTTTGAAAATCCATTTTGTTCCAATGAAATGAACATTAGGTGGAGGATCAACTAAAGTCCAGACTTGATTTCTCTCAAAATTTTCAAGCTCTTCATGCATGGCATTGATCCAACTAGAATCAGAAAGTGCATGACTAACATCTAAGGGCTCGAAAGAAGCAACAAAAGCGGAATCAATGAAATGAGCATGAGAACGTGTTACCCTTTGATCAAGCTCACCAATGATCTGCTCGGGAGGGTGCATCCTTTGAACATGATGTGGAGCCTCACGGCGGGATGCAGTCTCCCCCTCAACTTGTGCGTTGGAGTGGTCCAAGATGACCGATGTTGAGGTAGTCGCTTCGGGACCTCGTGCCGAAGTGGTTGAAGCGGGGTCAGCTTCGGGGGTCGATGTCGAGGGTAGTAGGGGTTCATCCTCGAATTCTCCGGAATCTTCTTCTTCGAAGATGGTTTGTTCCATGACGTGTTCATTTGCCTGTTCAAATGCAGAACTAACAGAGGGGGTTGATTCATCAAAAGTCACATCACATGACTCGATGACAGTGTTAGTCTCTAAATTATAAACACGATAAGAATGACCATGTGTTGTGTAACCCAAAAAGATCCCGTCAGAAGATCGCGACTCAAATTTATCCAAGTTACCACGTTTTAGGATAAAGCAGCGACAGCCAAAAACTCGAAGATGAGTAACCTTGGGCTGTCTCCTAAAACGCAGCTCATAAGAAGTCAAATTTAAAATTTAGCGCAAGAAAATACGGTTTGAGATGTAACATGCAGTGTTCATGGCCTCAGCCCAGAATTTTCTAGGAGTCCTATGCTCATCAAGCATCGTCCTAGCCATCTCAACCAAAGTGCGGTTCTTTCTCTCAACAACACCGTTCTGTTGAGGAACCCGCGGAGCAGAGAATTGATGTTCTATGCCATGCTCCATGCAAAAGTCAACAAAGAGACTATTTTTGAACTCAGTGCCATTATCACTTCGAATGAATTTCAATGCACCAGGGAGTTCAGTAAAAAGTCTCAAAGCCAAGCTCCGAAAGTGTGAAAACACTTCATCCTTGCTGGCAAGAAAGAAGACCCAAGAGTAGCGAGAGAAATCATCGACAATAACTAATACATACCACTTGCCGCCTAAAGAACTAACCCGAGAAGGACCTACTGTGTCCATATGGAGAAGTTCTCCGGGTTGTTCAGTAATCACTATGGTGACTGGCGAATGCGAAGCGGCAATCATTTTTCCATGTCGACAAGGAGCGCAAACTAAATTCTTCTCAAACATGAGCTTGGGCAATCCTTGGATCAGACCTAGGGCGCTCAGACGAGCGAGCAACTCAAAGCTCATATGCCCTAGTCTCCTATGCCACTTCCAAAGCTCAGAAGTCGAATGTGCAACAAGACAATGAGAAGAACCAGATGACTCTGAAAAATCAGCTCCAAAAACTCTCCCAACTCTAAAGATCTTACACACCACAACGCCATCAGAGTTGAGCACTTGCGAAGTATCGCGATGAAATCGCACTTTGAAGCCCTCATCAAGCAACTGAGATACAGACAACAAATTGTATCCCAGATTTTCAACCAAAGCAACATCTTTGAGAGTGAAATTTGAGTTAATTCTTACCACACCTTTACCTTTCACTCTACTCCTTCGATTGTTTCCGAAGGTGATATGTTCCCTTTGCTTGGTTGTGGTGAGGCTAGAGAACCATGCTGCATCTCCGGTCATGTGGCGCGAACAACCGGAGTCCATGATCCACGTGCCCTCCAAGCCTCGATCTGTCGCCTACACATGATAAGAAAATCTCGATCGCTCAGTGCTGGGGTGAGCAAAATAATGACGAGGCATCCAACACTGAGTGACACGAGTAGTAGGCGCAGTAAAAGTAGACGGTCTACGCACATGATAATCTGAATGATGCAAAGTGCGAGGTCTACCTACATGCTGTGATCGAAAAGCATGACGAGGTCTCCTACTCTGACGAGGTACAAAGCTACTCGCCCGAGGTCTACCACCATATGGAACATGGTGAACACCTCGAGGAGTAAAACCTCTCCGAGAAGCACGAGGAGCCTCAAAAGCAGGACGATAGTAAAACTCAGACTCATGCATACCTAAAGATGGGTAATGCATGTCCTGGTAACTCATCGCCTGAGAGCGTCGCTCATCCTTGATGCGACGAAAACAGAACCCAACCAAATGACCCGCCCGCTGACAATAGGAACAATGAAACACTCTCCTCGGGGCACTCTCATGGGTCACAGGAGCAACTCTCACAGGCTCCTTGGGCTTCTGCTGAGTGGTTTTCTTGGGAGGATTTTTCTTGGTAGGAGGTGTGGCTTTCTTTGGTGGTCGGGTAGGCTTTTTGGCTGATGGGGTGTCTAACAGAGCTCTCTCTTTCTCTAGGGTAGTGGGAGAGGTAAAAACAGTTTTGTTTTCACTTTCTGAAGGTATCCTCTCAAAACTCAAACCTAGAGCTAACCCTGCTCTGTCAGCACACATCTTGGTTTTGGCCAAGAGCAAATCCATCCTACCTTTTCCCTCAGTGCATTTATTAACCACAGAAAGAAGGTATTCATTTTCAGACATGAGGTTCTCAGCTCGCTCTCTGACAGTGCCTAGCTGGTCCTTAAGGGTGATGCAAGTGTCACAAACAGGTTGCACATTCTTAGAACTACCGGCCTTCTCCAATCTAGCCTCCAAATCATGAACATGTTTATCACGTAAATTAATGCTCTCGCGTAATAAAGAATAGTTCATGCATTCAGTAATATCATGAGGTCTAGAATCCACCTCCAAAAGCTGCTTCTGTGCAGTCTCAAGCTCAGAAAGAGTTTGAGCATGTACAGAACGCAACTGAGCAAGCTCACCCATGACAACAGAACAAGATTCACATTCAGCATCATTCAACTTAGACTTAAGCATGGCATATTCAGTAGAAACAAATTCTAGCCTAAGTCTAAGGTCTTTTCTTTCTCTAGCGGCTTACACAAGTAATCTATCCTGACCAAGAACTACTTCATTCAGCTCATCTAATTTAATCAATAGCTGGTCAGATGATAGAGTTACCTCAGATGAGTCAAGCTCATCGCCGCTGTGATCGCTGTCGGCCATGAAGCAAAGGCCGGTGAAGTCTCGTCCCTACTTGTCCTTCTTGTCCTCCTTCTTTGGGGACTCCTCCTCCTCAGAGCTCGACTCCTCAGTTGAGGAAGTGTCGATGTCGCTGAGAGCAGCAACAAATGCTTTGGAAGCGGCTTTGGCTACTTTCTTAGCCATCTTGCCGCGCTTGCCCTTCACAAAAGGCTTCCTCTCCTTTTTGTGGTATTTGGGGCGCTCACTCTCATCTCTCTTCTTGAGCTTAGAGCAATTTGCCTTAATGTGAGAGGTGTCGCCACATTCATAGCAACCACTAAAACCACTTCTCCTCTGATCCCGTCTCTCATGATGAAAGCGGGTGAACCTCCGGGCAATGAGAGCAAGCTCATCATCATCTAGAGTGTCCACCTGCTCCTTTGTGACGGAGACTAGGGAGGACAAAGCAAAACCATCTGCAAGAACACAAGTGCCAGATGTGCTTGGTTCTGCAGTGGTGCCACGGCTAGTGCTAGAAACCAATGCCAATGGCTGTGGCAAAGAGCTTCTGTGCACTGCAAGAGATGCCTTGGCAATCTCTGTGGACTTCAGCTTGCTGAAGAGCTCATCACAGGTCAATGTGTCATAACCTGCGGACTCCTCAATGTTGGATATCTTCACTTCCCATATGCTACGGTCAAGAGCATAGAGAAGCTTGATAGCCCTATCATGATCACTGTAAGCAAGCGTCCCGTTGGATCGCAAGTTACTCACTATTGCATCAAAGCGAGAAAACATGGCATCTATAGATTCACCAGGTGCCTGCACAAACAGCTGATACTGTTGATTGAATGTGCTTTGGCGCCTGGCCTTGATCTGAGTAGAGCCCTCATGAAAAATAGTGAGTGTTGTCCAAATCTCCCTAGCAGTCCTAAGGTGCTGCACCCTATCAAACTCACTTCTACTCAAACCAATGAACAGTATATTTCTTGCCTTGGAGTTGGCATTATACTGATCTTTCTATGTTTGAGAGGTGCGAGTCTCAGGGATGGAGTATTGTGAGTCCACAATCTCCCAAATTGCATTTCCTTGGCTTAACAAGTAAGCCTCCATGCGCACCTTCCAGTATGCAAAATCTGTCCCATCGAACAGAGGAATTTTACTGCCTCTATCCATGTCGCTAACAGATCACAAAACCGGTTAAGGTCAACTGGTGATCTTAACCCGCTCTGATACCAATTGTAGGACCGGAAACGGCGACCAGAGGGGGGGTGAATGGGAGCTTTTAAAAATTCAGGCTAAAAACAAGCCTTCGGTTTGGTTCTGTCTTCTGCGGAACAGGCTTCGAACACAACCTTCGAAGGTCTGGTTCGGAGGTGCTTCGACAGCTCCGAACACAGGCTTCGCAGGAGCAAAAGTTCGAAGCCAAGAAGACTTCGCTCCACTTACAACCCTCGAAAATCTACTCTGCTAAGTCAGTGCAGGCTCCGCACACAGGGTGCTTCGAGCAGGCTTCGCACTTCACCCTTCGCAAGAGTGGACACCCTACTGGGGACTTCGACCGAGTACTTGGCAGCAGCAACTGGTGCTGGGCTTCGTACACGACGGTCTACACGCACACAAATGGACTTCGCTACGGGCTTCGACACAAGAAGCAAAACGTGCTTCGATCAGGGCTTCGCTAGTAATCTGTGAGGTCTGGCCTCAAGTTACACAGAGCGAACGCACGCTGAAAAACACACTTCGCACAGAAACAACCTTCGCCTAGACAGGCTTCAGTGCACTACAACTAGCGAGGTATGTAACGCGAGCTCAAGCAAAAAACACAAAGAAGCAGGGCTTCGCCGCTTGAACAAGGAACACAAAAATATTTGAACTCTGGATGAATACTGCGAGGTATGTGGCTACAGGAGCTCAACAGTAAATGCTCAAAGTGTTAAATGTTACCTACCGAGCCCCCATATTTATAGCCCACAGTTCACCCAAAGGAATTGACTACTTTACCCCTAGGGTTTACATTGGATTTGTCTCTACAGAACTAAGGGGTACAAAAGGTAGTCAACTTTATTCTGGAGGCTTCTCTGTCAGCTTTGCAGAGGGGACAGCGTCAGCTTTTTGCAGAGCAGACAGTGTCAGCCTTTGCAGTCTTTGACCTTCTGGAGCCTCCTTTCGCACGCGAGGGTGCGGTAGCTTCGGCGAGAAGCCTTGAGCCAGATGGCCTTCGCTTCACCGAAGTCAGTCTCCGATACAGTGACGGTTTTGAGCCGAAGCCGTCAAAGCCCTTGGGCCTTCGCACCAACACCTCCGGAGTGGACCACCACGGCTTCGCAGCTTCACCCAGCTCGAACTCCGTCAGTCTGTGTACCGAAGCCATGCAGGCCGAAGTACCACAAGACAACCATACTCCGGAGCAAGCCTCGCTCCGAAGCCTTCCTCACTCCGAAGCCCCACCTTCGGAGTACCACCCTTCGAAGTCCCTCCTTCGTCCAAGGCCTCCGCACGAAGCATTCCATGAGCCCTTCGTCGCAGTGTCTCTCCCCGAGCACACTCCTCGACGAGCCTCACCCGGACCATGCCTTCGATGCACCTCGACTTCTGAGCCCTTCGTCGGGTACCTTCGAATGTCTCCCTCCGGAGCACACTTCGAACTCCTTGCCTCCGCAGAGGACTTGATCCATCCAACTCCGAAGTCACTCCTTTCGGAGTACCTTCGAAGTGCCTCACCTCCGAGGACTTTGTCTCGGAGTACCTTCACCCGGAGCCACGCTCCGCACTCTCTGCCTTCACCTGGCGCACCTCGACCCGAGGACCGACCCGGACCCCCTTCGCAGCCACCGTGACGGAGCTCCCCGCTCCCCTGGCATCAAGCCTCCCGCTTGACCCAGGTTCACCTTCTACGAACCTGTCCGTCGCCTCCGAAGTCCCTACGCACCACAAACAAGCAGACAAGTGTTTCCAGTACTCCGGAGACCTCTCCGGGTTAGCAACCTTCGGCACACACTCCGGTGTACCACCCAAAGTACCGAACCCTTCGGTACACACCCAGTCATCGTGTACTGTCGGACCCCTCCGACGAGCACACTCCGCTGCAACAGCTGCATCAACCAAACCACCGAACACCCTTCAGAGGTCCAACCTCCGAACCCCCTTCGGAGGTACCCTTCGAACAGAGGGTAAAAATCCTGTCAATCACTCATCACAAACACCAAAACCAACCCTTGGTTTCTCATCTTCATTGATGAGAAATGGTTCAATATCACCAAGAAAACATAAAGATATTATGCAATTCCTAGTGAAGAACAACCTACAAGGACATGTAAGAACAAGAACTACATCCCAAAGATTATGATTTTGACTACTCTTGCTCGACCGAGATTTGACTCCAATGGCAATTGCACTTTTGATGGTAAAATTGGTTGCTTCCCCTTCGTCACATACACAGCAGCAAAGAGATCAAGTGCAAACTGACCTGTAGGGACAATAGAGATGAAACCTATTGATTCGATCACAAAGGATGTCATTCGAACTTTCCTAATTGAAAAGGTTTTGCCATCTATTCGTGCTAAGTGGCCACATGAAGATACAAGTAAGTCCATATACATTCAACAAGACAATGCTAAGCCTGATATTGCAACCAGCGATAAATTGTTTTGTGATGCCACAAAGCAAGATGGGTTCAACATTAGACTCATATGTCAACCAACTAATTCACTAGATCTGAACATATTGGATCGAGGTTTCTTTAATTCTATTCAGTCCATCCAGTACAAAACAACGGCCAAAACAATTGAACAACTTGTAGCTGTAGTTGAGCAGGCTTTTCAAAATTACTTGGCATGCCAGACAAATCAGATTTTCTTGACTCTACATGGATGCATGATGGAAATAATGAGAATCCATGGTGGCAACGGATATGATATTCCACACATGAGGAAAGGGATGCTTGAAAGGCGAGGGTGTCTTCCTCTACAACTAAACTATGATGCCTCATTGATACATGATGCAATGACACATATCAATGGTGGGGAACTGACTACTGATGTTGCTACTCAAGGTAGAACTTTGTTCTTACTATTGACCTTGTTCTAATTACTGATTGTTCATTGTCATATGTCAATTTCTGTGATCAAATCATTTTGTCTCTAGCCTCTCATCAAATTCTTTCCATGTTTTCTTTCTTTAGGATGAAAAAAAATCAACATGTTCTTTGGCATATTCAGTAAGACTTCGAAGGAGCAATATCTGTAGAGAACCTAGGTAAGAAGGAGTACTGAAACCAATGTTTTATGAGGTTGTCATTTGCATACACCTTGTGATTGGTGTTTAAATGTTTAAAGATGGTTTGTGATTGTTTTTTAAAGACTATTGTTGTCATTTACATAATCAACTGAATCAGTTGTGACATTTCATTAGAGCTAATGTCAACATAGAACATTAATTGAATGCTTGGTGGCAACAAAATGTCATTTTTTCTATTAATAGAATTATCCATACAATTACAATAGTTTGACAAACTCCTCAAATTTGACAAATTTGGCACCAAATTTGACACAAGGTGCCGCAGGCGGAGGAGCTTGACACCAGGAGAACAAAAATCAGTCCTCCATACCAAAAAACGGAGGAACCAAAAACAAGAGTAGTTTATACATGTTGCTATAAAACTTCACAGAACATTGACAAAGAACACAGAAAAGCTTTACATTCCTGCAACACTTCTAGACTAGCAAACTTCACAGAAATTTACTCCGGCCGCCTTTTAAACTAGCTCCCCCACCAACCAAGGAGCCGACCCCCAACCACGGCTGCCTTGCCGTACCTCACCAGGCCGCTTCACCACGGTCGTCCACCAGATCTGTGGCACCACCGCCAGATCCTCGTCGTCGACGCTCGCCAGGTGCCTGCCCCATGTGGAGTCGGTCCACTACAGCCTCCCTGACCAGACCTGACGCCTCACCGTTGGGGCCTCCACGCCATGTGGGCGCGCCGTGCCCGCCGCTGGCGTGACCAACCGCATCGCCTGGCGTGTCCTCGCCGCTCTCCGCCTCATCGTCGTGGTCACCCGCCGTGCCGCGTCGTTCTTCGTACCGCGCCGGGTACTCACGCTGCACTGGTCTCCCGTGCCCACAAGCTGATCCATCATCGCCTGGAGCTTAGCCGCCGGCCACTGCCGTGGCCACCTCCGAACCACCGGCTACTGAGAAGGGAGGGGACACATGTGAGAATGTTGCTCGAATGGCTTGTTCAGGAAGGAAAAGTCTATCAACCTATGCCTAGTGGTGCACGATAAAAGTTAAAAGGACCTGTTTGGGACTGCTCTGCTCCACGTTTTATAGCTCTGCTCCATAAACATCTAGCCAAACAGGTTCAGATCTCAGTTTTTGGATTCGCGAAAAATGCAGATCCACGACTCCACTCCACGTTTTTTGTGGAGCACCTCAGAAGGTTCTCTGCGGATTCAGTTTTTAAAACAAAACGTGAAGTTCGGGGTAATTTATCCACCAATGTTATTATAAACTTATCGATTCACTTTTTAGTTTATATTTATTATTTTTCATTTAGTACTATCTATATTAACTTTTTAAATGTTACTGTTGATTTTTATCACAAATTTTGATTATTCGTCTTATTCAAAAAAAATTGAAATAACATTTATTTTGTTATAATTTGTTCTAATATTGAAGGTACTTTGATTATAACTTATATTTTTGTATATTTACATAATTTTTTTGATATGATGAATGATCAAAGTTTGTGATAAAAGTCAACGACGTTATTTAAAAGTTAACGGAGGGAGTACTAATTTAATATGTTTTACATAATAGACATGAAAAATAATATAATTGGAGATTTATGAATAAACTCAGGGGTAAAATAATATATTCCTACCAAATTCTACTATTCTTGAATCTGAATTCCCTCCGCAAGCCAAACAAGTGCAAATACTCCACAGTGGAGCAGCAACTTCACTCTAAATCTGATTCTAAGTGAATTTCGTGGAGTGGAACAAATTTTAAGAGAGTGGAGTAGTCCCAAACAGGCCCAAAGTACTACTGGACGGCTCACGTGATTCCAGAGTTTTATTACTGCACTGATCAGTAGATTCCAAAGAGAAAAGAGACCGAATTCACTGCGTGCTTAAGAATTTGATGTTAATTAGTTGGCAATTAGTTAGTAATCAGTTGTTAATTAGAAGGTAATTAGTAGGAACTATCGAAGTATTGGTATTTTTTGAAGCCTAGCTGGGGGCAAGCCAGTTTTTAAGGGGAAAGGAATGTTAGGACCACCTAATAGAGATTAGCAAGTGATTAGTATATGATTAGTAGGAAACTTGAGGGTTAAGTTTAGTATTAATAGGCTACTTGAGAGCCAAGTCAGCTTGGTTATATAAAAAGAGATATCTCACATGGTATCAATCAGACAAGAAAATAGAGAAGGATACTGGCGGCTGGCTCAGCAGGGGGCTTCCTGTGTGAGATTTACCTTTCTTTCTACTGTATTCTTGTGTTGTGCTCAAGAAGAGATCTGGGTTCGTGACACAAGGTCATAAGATGCTAATCCAATATAAAGCTACTAGTACTCCTAGGATTACTTTAAAAGTAAAAGTGACCGGCGGGTAGGGAGCTTAACTGCGAAATAATCCCACCACTAACCTTATCCATTAGATTTACGCGTTTTGATAGATAATTTATAAAGATACGTTTCATTTTTTATAGTTTCATTTTCTATAGTGTTGCCATTTCATTTGGTAATAGAACATCGACCACTAGACCAATGATTGATAGGGACCTATAATCAACTCAGTCAATAATTGAGCTCTCGTCAATGGTTGGCTTTGTGTTTTGTGGCAAGCGTTTTATTGCCAAACCATCAATCGGTAAAAAAATTTTAAAGCCCGGTTAAAAAATAATTTCAAATAAGAATAATTATTAAAAAATTCTACCGGACAATATATTATCATTGTAGGTTAAATATATACTTTTGTGACAAATTTGGTGTTAAATCTATAGTTTTGTAATATTGAGGCTTAAATCTATAGTTTCATGATGCTTTTATTAATGACTTATATTATCGATGATCGAAACAGAATCTCTCTTATCGAACCTTGTTCTTATCAAAATTTGGTAACATCGAGGTTGATTACAAAGAAAATATTTGAAAACAATTTTTGGTAAACTTATTTGGTAATCTCAACCAACCATCTGAAAAACCCTCAGCTCATAGCTACTATGGGCCATTGACTCAGAGCTGGAGCCCAAAAGTAAAACCCACGAAAAAAAAATCCAAACAGGCCGAGCTAGCTGCATCTGAGATCTTTTAAATAATATTTTTATTCAAAATTTCAATTCTAGGTTGATTTTTCAAAATTTTACAAAACTGTTGATCAGGCTATGAATAGCTTAGGGACTGCCCTAGTCCCTTACTATTCAAAACAATTCATTTCATGGGTATTATAGTATTTAATATCCAAACACAACAACCAAATCTATCAACCAATTGATAACTTATTTTATTACATATTACTAGGCATGCACGATGGGGATAAAAAGGTGATCTTAAACATTAAATATAATTTTGTTGCTAGTTTTATACATTGTAGAGGCAACCATAAGCAAAAAAATCTTAAGGTGTACCTTAAGCTTAAGGTGTAGCCATAAGGAATAAAGTATCAACTTTTTGTGGGTCCCATTTTAAGTTGGGCCCACTTTAATGCCATCCTTTTAATTTCTTCCATTGTGTACATGGCACTAACAAATGACAAATTTTTGTGGGTCCCATCTTAATGCTATTTGGAACAATACTGTTGTGGTTGCCCTAAAATACTTACAATAATCATCACGGAAGTAACAAATGTTACTACAGTAATAGACAACCCTAAATAATGGTTGTCTCAAATAGCTAGTTGATGCGGAGCTGAGAGAAGAATAAAAATAATAATTTATCTTACCACTAGTACTTGGTCCCACACGTAATAATTTATCTCGCTAGCTATTCTCTTTTTTCCCACATTTTCTATCCACGTAGGAAAAAGAGTGAATTTAGCTAGTGAAATAGCTTACCATTGGAGATGCTCTTAGCCCGATCGGAAACTCCAATAATTGCATAATTAAACTTTCAAACACGTGAAACCCTGAAACAGAGGAAAAACTCGTAGAGAATGTGGGCAGGGCCGGCCTTGGGCCAGTGCCAGCGGTGCGACCGCATCAGTCCTCCGAAAGTAGGGGGACTCCAAAATTTAGTATGTTAATAGGCCTCACAAATATTAATAAAGCCCAATTGCATCGAGAACTGTTAGAAGAAATTGTTTTAAATGATCTAGAGATATTTCTTTTTTGTATTTAAACTTATTAGTGTGAGATTCGTTAATGATACTAATTTTTTCAATATTTTTTTATATCTTTACGGTGAATAGAGCCCTCCATTTTTTATTTTGCACCGGCTCATAAAAATATGGTGTGTAGCGAGCCACGGCGCCGGCCGCCGTGCATCAGGTTCCCCCCACCTCGCGACCATGACTGCTCTCTCCACGCATCACTCGTCGCTCTCCTCCATCCCGTCCAGTCGCCGCCTGAGAACACGATGCCTTCGACGACGTCTCCTCAGCTCGCCTCAAGTGCAGACGCCAACGCGACGAGACCTGACTCCGTGGACGACCACGACGACGTCTCTCCTGAGCACTAAGCTACTAGCTGTGGCCTGTGGCTGGCCACCAAGCTAATGGGAACAGAGCTTGAGCCATACGAGGAGCAGTCACTTTGACCATTTGATATAGTTTGATGGTTTAGAACACACCCTATTAAAGACCATTTTTACAGCAAGAATCTAAAATTTAGGAATTAAAAAGATGATTGGAAACTTATTGAAGTTGCTCTCTTTGACAATAAACACAAGCACAAGCTAAAGCGAATCCCAAATGAACGGATCAAATCATTATGAGCAACGTGCGCACGCATCCGATCCAGCAGCACAAACACCCTGCGTGTGCGTGTGTGCTTAGCCTAATCAGCTTTTGGCTGCGAGGCTTCTCGCACAAGCGGGAGAAAACACTAATAATTGTCCTCAGCTCCTCCGCGACGTGATTCCGCCATTGTTGGGCAAGAGCTCCGTCTGTGTTGCTCCTCGCATGCGGAGGTGACAGCCAAATGATTTTTAATTTATTTTTTTTAAAAAAATTAAATCTGTATGCCCATTTCAAAAATTTGCAAAACTAATATACGGTCGGCACTTGAAGTGACAATTAACTGGATGCTATGTCAGCTCTAATCGGCACTTCAAGTGCCGACTAGTGCCAACTACATCACATCAGCTCCAGTCGAGTGCCGATTGGAGCTGACGTGGCGCCAGTCAGCACTAGTCGGCACTTGAAGTGCCGACTGGACGAGTCGACACTTCGACACATCAAGTGCCGACCGCATGCTATTTCTACAATTTTTTGAAACGGGCATACATATTTGATTTTTTTTTAAAAAAAATATTTTAAAAAAATCACATCCAAATATCTGACTCGGAGAAATTAGCAAGACAGAGAATATATGTATGAGCCAAACGCACTTGAAAAAAATGAAATAAATTCCCTCGTGCGAAATGCTCGTTAGCGTGAGGAAAACAAAATGATTTTAGGATGATTTTCTACACATTTATTCTTAAGAGTCATTATCATATTGGAGGCCATCCTAAGACAAATATATCCTAAATCGTCTCTCATCATCAATAACTTCCCTAAAATTCAACCCCTAAAATAATTTTAAAGTTAAAAAGTAAATATTGTCGGACCATACGTTTTATACCTCGACACTTCCGATCCTTTGATACACTCATCGTTGCTGATTTTGTCTAGGCATGTGATAGAGGGTGTATGTGGCACGACTCTCTATCAACCTTGTTTAGGACATCAACAATGTATATGATAAAAATAGTCCATATAGATAGGATCTACAATATTGGTCTATAACTATTTTCATCACATAATGTTTATATCAACAGTACATATCAAAAGTAAGAGAGAAGATAGAAAAAGAAGGAAATAAGAGAAGTGATAAATGTTATTTTATTTCTTATGGACAGTCCATAAGTTTATGAGTATTTTTTACTAAAGACCACTATAAAGACTACTTCTATAATAGTTCATCTCACTTATACTTGGATAATGTCCTCTTGCAAAAGTTACATACTTGACATAATTTGGGTATGCAACTAGGCATTACAAAAGACAATGTCAGACAAGAAGCTATACCCATTCCACAAGTGCGGTTTGATAACTTGGTCAAAACCCTAAAAATCTTCATAATCTCTTGAGGAACTCATCGATAGTAGGTTCCTCTTATTCTTCAAAAGTTTTTTTTTCAAAAGTGAGAGCAATGATGAGTACAAAGAGCACTCAACGAGTCATAAAAATGGTGTGCCATGCAAAGCTTAGCAAGAGGGTTATTTTACGGTACTTAAGGAGGTAACATATTTTTTAGTGTTAATTTTGATACTTTATGGTATCTTATGTGTCAGAAGGTATCAAAATTAACACTAAAAAATATGATCTCCTCAAGCACTGTAAAATTTCTTTTAGCGAGAAGGGTGACAAGAGGGTTGTTTTGAAAATATATTTTTCCTTTTAAAATAATTTTGCAATGACTTATCACAAGATTAGGTTCGATTTAGAGTTCAACCCATGTCAGTGTCTCCACGTACCATTTGTATTCATTTTTAACCTCGTACATCTTATTTAAACCATCAACCAACAAATTATATATGTATTAATGTATATGGTGCCATCCACACGTGGATCACAGCCTCATTTCAGACCACTTAGGTCTTCTTCTTGCACTCAGGTTGGTTCTAGTAATGGTTCCCAATCCTGTAAACATTTTTAGGTATTGAATTTAGAATTAAAGAATTGAATTCAATTCTATAAGGTGGGTTGTTTGGACCACCGTGGAATTGGAATTATCATATCCGATGTAGAATTCAACCAGAAATTTACAGTTTTGCCTAATTCCTCTTCAAGAAAAAGAATTGACTGAAATTCTTATATTTATCAAAATTGATCATTGTACTATGCATTCCTTCATCAAGTTTGTTTTTATAGTTAATATTTCTTGTATTAATGGAATTGATTTCATGTCAAAATTGATCATCATATTATGTATTTCTTCATCAAGTTTGTTTTTATAGTTAATATTTCTTGTATTAATGGAATTGATTTTATGGTTTGATCAACCAAACAGGTTTGAGAATTAGTTCTCGTATTTCAATTCTATGGAATGCTCAAACATAATTCAATGTTTTATATAATTGAAATGAATTCCAATTCTTTCAATATCTGAGATCCAAACGGAACCTAAATGATTTGTAAAGAAATCTACAATAGAGGAATCATTTACATGCATCCACTCGTGACCGTCTACTCAATGAATCGACAGTTAAACTAATGAATTGGTGAACTAACAACTTGACTAGTTTGACCACTGGTCCGATTTTTTCTAGTACATGGTGAACTCGAAGGGGTCAAAATTGGGCGCAGTAAATCCGAAAATAAGATGTTTGTTAGGTTGAGTCGTTTGATTCAGATTTTCGAAAATAAGTTGGTTGAAAAATCCCGTCTAAACACACCATAATTAAGCAATGTATGGTTTATCTCAAAATGCCAATTACATCAGGCCCATCAAATTATAGAACATGATTCTCCTGCAAAGCAGATGGCTCCACGCACTCGATCTCGCATTGCATGCATGATTCTTGTTTGACACCGTCAAGCACACGCGCGGTATGCCGCTATATATATGTACGGTTATTTTACAGTTCTTGAGGATATACCATATTTTTAGTGTTAATTTTGGTATCTCATGATATTTCATGTGTTAAGATGTTAGATACCAAAATTAACACTAAAGAGCTAAAATTTCTCACATATGTATATATCTGACTTTGTAGCAGCAGCTGGGTGACAGTGTGTAGTACGCGGTGAGCTGCCATGGAGCCGCGGGAGGACTACACGTTTCTGTGGAAATGGCGCAGGCACCTCCTGCTGCTGGCCACGCTGGTGGCCAGCGTCACCTACGACGCCGGGCTAAATCCGCCGGGCGGCGTATGGCCCGAGGAGGATGATGATGAGGACAACAAGAGACCTCCAGAAGACGTCACGGGCAACCCGATGCTCCCCAAGATGTACAGCAACCGCTACCAAGCCTTCTTCTACTGCAACGCCACGGCCTTCATCGCGTCGCTCGTCGTCATCATGACCCTCCTTGATCGGCGCGTCAGCGGCAACCGGGTCGGGGTCACTGTGCTGAGGTTCTCCATGGTGCTGGACCTGCTAGCGCTCATGGGGGCCTACGCTGCCGGGAGCCCCCGGGACGTGCTCCCGTCGGTGTATGTCTCGGCGCTGTTCGGCTTGGTCTTCGCCTACGTCGCGCTGCACATCGTCTTGGCAAGGTCGGCGCTGCCGCCGGTGGTGTGGCTGCGCGTGTCGCTGAAGAAGCTCTCCGTAAAGGTCGAAGAGCTGCTCAAGAAGGGGGACGACGAGTGCCAGGACGTGTCGCGCTTGGAGGAGGACCGGCAAGAGCGGCGCAAGTTCCTGCTGCTGCTGGCCACCTTCGCGACCCCGCTGACGTACGGCGCGGGACTGCAGCCGCCTGGCGGCTTCTGGAAAAAAATCTCCAGCACCAGCACACACGATCACCACCCTGGTGTCCCGGTGCTCCACGACGTCGGCCGCGCGCGCCGCTACCTTGCGTTCTTCTACTGCAACGGCACGTCCTTCGTCGCGTCGCTCGCCATCGTCATGCTGCTCATGAGCCGGACGCTGAGTGATCGCGTCATCCGGTCGTACGCGCTGCAGGTGTGCGTCCTGGTGGAGCTGCTGGGTCTCATGGGCGCCTACGCAGCCGGGAGCTGCAGGAAGCCCGAGACTACCATCTACGTCGTCTCCCTCGCCGGCGCGGTTCTCGTGTACATCGCGCTCCAGATCGTCGTCGGGGTGTTCGCCATGGGCACGATCAAGAAATGTCTTGTCGTGCTCTGCCGGATATTACAGTGTCGACGCAACAAGGAGCAAGAACAACAACTCGCCATCAAGCATGATCATCCTGTGATTAGGGAGACAAAGCCGAGCCCAGCCCCAGCAACGCCGAACACGCCATGCGATGCTCGTGGTCCGGATGAAGATGTCATCGGAGCCGATTGCGAAGTCGAAGGCGACGCCGACACGGTGGAGGAGTCACGGTCGCTCCTGCTCCTTCTCGCTACGCTCGCGGCTACGGTGACTTACGCGGCGGGGCTGAGCCCGCCCGGCGGCTTCTGGTCGGAAGGTCCCCATGCCGGTAAACCGATCCTCCTCGGCATGCACCCCAAAAGGTACAATGCGTTCTTCCACTGCAACACGGCGGCGTTCGTGGTGTCTCTCATCGTCATCATCATCGTCCAGAGCAAGCAGCTGAGCTCGGGTGCCGTGGTCAAGCACCGCGCTCTGCAGGCGGCCATGACGCTTACCATCGCGACACGGTCAGTACCATCTACGTCTCCGCACTGGCCGTGGCCGTGTTCGTCTACTCCATCGGCAACGTCGTGGCGTTCAACACCCTGGGACGCCGGAGGCAGACGAGGCTGATGCTTTGGGTGGACGGAATGGCCGAGAAGGTTCTAAAGAAGCTGCACCTCTGGGACGGACAAGACGAGGGAAGGGACGACGACCTGGAGAGGAAGCGCAAGTTCTTGCTGCAGCTCGCCATCCTCGCCGCCACCATCACGTACAAGACCGGACTGACCCCCCGGGTGAGTTCTGGGAGAAGAACACGCACGCCGGTGATCCAGTCCTAACCAAAACCTACCCGACACGGTACCTGGTGTTCTTCTACTGCAATGCGACGGGGTTCATGGCGTCTGTCGCCGTCATCCTCATGCTGGTGAACCGGCGGCTCTACAAGCAGGGAATACGGTGCAACGCGCTCCACGTCTGCGTATTGGCCGGGCTGCTGAGCCTCTTGGTCGCCTTCGCCGCCGGAAGCTGCCGGAAGCTGATCACGTCCGTCTACGTCATCGCGCTCGTCGCCGCCGTGATCAGCTTCCTCCTCCTCCAGATCCTGTTCGTCGTGATGCTGACACCGAAACCTCCGCTGCCGCCATGGCTGCCGCCATGGGTGTCGCGGCTATTCGAGCCACTGTCCCCACCGGAAGGGAAGCCCAGAGTCCACACCGGGCGACACACCGAGCAATACATGAAGCGCAAGTACCTGATGCTACTCGGCATCCTCGCCGCGAGCGTGACGTACCAGGCGGGCTTCTCCCCGCCAGGCGGCATGTGGGACAACGGCAACCCTATACTACACGACATGGACCTGCCCCGGTACCACGCCTTCTTCCACTGCAATGCGACGTCGTTCGTGGCGTCCGTCGTCGTGATCGTAGTGCTGCTGCAGCGAACGGTGAAGCGGCACAGCGCGCCGCTCTGGGCGATGCAGACCGCCGTGGTGCTCGACCTGCTCGGCCTGCTCGGCGCGTACGCCGCCGGCAGCTGCAGGAACTAGGAGAGGTCCGTGTACGTGATCGCGCTCGCCGTCGCCGTCGTCGTCTACATCACGCTGCACGTGCTGCTCTCCTTCGACGCCGTGGCGACCAAGGCCGAGAAGCTCAAGGTCTGGAAATACTGCGGAGGCGAAAGCTCCGATCAGAATGGCGGCAATGTCGCTGCCGGTGCAGTGTAAAATGGCAAAAATGGCATGGTTGCTGAATTTCTCGCCCCGATGTTCGACTCTAGCCGTTGATAAGCAATTGCATACATGCAGGGATCTGGATTCAATTGAGGAAAAATGTTGGTAGCCACTAAAATAGACGAAATTCGGAAAATTCGGACAAAATTCAACCAAAATGGTTACAGAATTTAAATTTTTTTGGAACATGACAGGAGTAAGAAAGAACAACCCAAATGAAGCACCTTCACTAAGAAAAAAAAGAAAGAGTGAAAGAAAAGCAACAATACACGGGTAGCCGAACTCGCCCGATTACTTTCTGATTTTACTTAAATGCTTGCCACTGGTTTCTCTGCCCATAACCGTATGATTTGCGGCCATTCGTTTATTCCCTGCTATCTTTAATCATAACCTCACAGGAGCATGGAGCTCTACTAAGCAATCGCCGGGGAAGGGGAGAAGGAAACAAAGCTAGGTTTTTTTAACTGATAATGGACTTTTATACCTAGGGATGCATATTATGGGCTTTTTTTATACCTTGGGCTAAGCTGAAATTTAAATTGGACTGAAATTTTTTAGTCGGTTTTTTTAAATTAATTTTGGACCAGACCGAATTGGGTGAATTTCACCGAAATTCGGCCCGGCCCGAATCCCAGAACCGTGCATACAAGTATACAAGCGTATGTGTGTGCTTCGATTGTGAGTTGACATCGGCATGTACCTGAACCCGATATATTGTTTCATCTTTCATGGCTTTGTGTTTTATGCAAGTGTTACATCCTTCAATAGCTTGTGCTTCTACGGTATTACTTCATTGGCCTGATAAGAAATCTGGCAATCCTGTCCATTTTCACAGAGGTGATAGGAATTAGTTACCATGAAATTGAAGGTCCCAGCCGGCCAGAGGGTTGTTCGATAAAGGTAGAAAAAAACTCTCAAACATTGTAACCTTCACATATACTGATATACATTATGCAATGCTGAATATTTGCATGTATTTCATTGTATTTTAATACGCGTCTATATCGTAATGTGACATTATTTATTAATGTCAACTGAAGGTCTATTGAATGTTTGGATCTTTTCGGGTTGTGTTTGGGCGTTGTGGCTTCAACGTAACCATTTTGTTTTTCAAAATATGCTCCCTGGTAATGTGATGAGTACTTTATTTCGTATCCTTTCCTTTCTTTCGCAGTGGTTGATGCTGGTCCCTGCGCGTTTAAAGGAGGAAGCTTCTATATGGCTTGCATTGCTCCATGCTCACGCTCGCAGCTATTCAAGGCCTGTAGTGAACAACAACCTGAATGATGCCTTGGTGACCCCCTAGTTGGATGTTGGTAGTGGTTGTATTGCTTCACCCCCTATTCATGTTGTGGTCACTTTTTCTGTAAACTTTTGGCGATCCTAGTGATCGGGTTGGTTGTAGTTGTGGATCCGACCTGGCTTTTTTTGGTTTTGTTGGTTGGTGTTCTGGTTTGTTCCTGGTTGATGTAGGGGTGTGTTGTTGAGAGCTGTTGGAGGGAGTTTGGACTGTTGACTGTGTAGTTGGTGTCCCCAGCAGTTACCATTATCTGGCGGCTTTCTAATAAAGCCGGGCCATGTTTTGGCCTTTTTGTCAAAAAAAGGTCCTAGAATTGGGTTGATATCCTAGGTTAAAACAGAGAGTTGAATGGTCGATAACCTTTTACAGATGTTTTTTCCATGTTGTATACTGATGTTGTATACTGTTGGTTGTATTTATGGTTCCTTTTCATTCCATATCATGTTTATAATATAGATTATGATATTATAGTCAAGTAGTTGTTAATTAGGAAAAAATACAGTGCAATCATACTATAGGATGTCACCCCTACAACCTAACTCTGGATTTGCCGGAGTTCAAGTAGGCACTAGGAGCTAATCGGGCGGTAACTCGACGCCTAGCACCTAGAACCGTCTAGACAACGCCTAGGTTCCGTCTTAAATCCAGTGTTTCAGTGCATGTCCTCTCTATTTCTCCTTCCCTTTCTTCTTTGATCCCTCTTCTCCACCCACACCGTGCCTTCTCCACTGCCCACTCACGCCATGCATGCTATGGCCATCGCACAACTCCCGGTGATGAATCCAATCAGTGTGCAGTGCCCGGTGGTGGATCTAGCACCTTCCACAGTATTCCTCTCCTCTCGCTCTCTACCACTTCCCTTCTCAGGCTAGCTGCTAGAAGCCTCGACAATGTTGTGCCCAACCACCTCGACGCCGTGGTCAACGACCTAGGCTCATGGGCCACCTAGCTTATCGACTTGAGCCAAATCACAGTGGAGCCCCTAGCACCTAGCACCTAATGGGTGATTAGGCGACACTAGATGCTGATTTTTAGAACACTAGGATTTGTATTGTTTTGCATTGGATGATGCAAATTCATAGTATCAACGTTGCAACTCTGCGCATGACTCCACAACCCATTTAGGGTGCGTTTGATATGACTCCAGATTCTGATTCTTTATTAGATAAGTGATTATGTGGTGAATCAGAATCATATGTGAAATCATTTGGCTAGATGACTAGATATTAATTCTGGTAAGAGAGTAGTGATAAAATACAATTAAATCCTGAAAAATATAGCATGATTTACAATTACAAGAAAAACACCCTCTAGGTTAACATAGAATATACCTATTTAGAGTCACCGTAAGCGTAAAACTAGATTTTCAGTGTTAAAGTATACATATTTTCTGAAAATTAAAGAGAATATCACCAAAACTAGACCATATTCAGATGGTAAGCTTTAGTGGTGTTTGATCTGTTGGTATAGCATGCAAAAGTGTCGGCAAATGATGGTGAGTGCGTGAGATGAAAAACATGACATTAATTTAGACGCGGGACTAAATTTTCAAACCCTAATATTTCTCAACCACCCCAGCCATTCATCCATACCCCTCTCTTTCAGTGTCACCACCCTACCTCACCCCTATCTCGTGAGCTGAGGTTTCCGAAGCCCACTTCATGAGCAAGCGACTCCTCAGCCAAGCCTGCTACGCGCGTGCAACAACCTCGCCAAAGTCTGCCGCGTGCTCGCGCCTTCCCGAAGCCCTCCTCCCATGCGCACACCTCCCCCAATATCATAAATTTATGCTATTTTTCAACCTCAACCTTAAATATCTTAAATTTCTCTAATGATTAAGATCGATCACTAATGGAGAAAATATAACCACAACAAGAGTAATCATCAGTAAATATTATGAAAGAATCATATCTATCTACTGACGTTATTGGAAATGATCTACAAATGTCAATATGAATTAATTCTAAAGTACTATTACTCCTAATATCTCCTTTCTTATTTGTCTTAGTGAATTTTCTCTTAATATAATCTAAGCAGTGCGCTGAATTTGAAAAGTCTAGAGGTTGAAGTATCTATTCCTTAATGAGACATTCAATTCTCTCCTCCTTAATGTGACCTAAATGACAATTCCACAATTTTGACGACGTCTCATTACTCCCCTTAGTCTTAATCACATCACATATATTCATTACAAGATTACTCATGGATAATAAATAAAACTCATCATACTTAAAATAAGTACCAATAATATTATTATCCAATAAATAACTAAGTTATTATTATAAATCTTGATGATGTGCTTATTGTTATAGAATGTACATGAATAACCATCGTCTTTCAACATTGAAATTAATAGTAAATTCCTCCTAACACTAGGAACAAACAATACATCATTAATCGGAAGATTAAAGTCATTCTTCAATTCTATTGTTAGGGATCCAATGGCTTTAATTTCAATTTTTGTCCAATCTACGACTCTAAGACTTCGATTCCCCTTTCTTATAGTCTGCATGGTATAAAACTACTATAAATAATTAACAACTTGCACAGTGGCATCGGAGTCAACCCATCAGTCATTAGGGGAAAATAAATATAAAGGGATTCATCAACATTAGAAATATTTTCATTACACTTCTTTTCAAGCCATGCTTTGGAGCTATTCTAGTTCTTCTAGATATGAGCTATCTTATTGCAAAACTTGCATATCACAAATCTAGAAGAAGAAGCAGAAGGACCCTAATTATTGTCTGCTTTACTTGATCCAGCATTTGGACAAGAAATATTCAACTTATTTTTTTACTTTAGAGCTATTGGAATCATCCTAATGCTTTCTTTTACGAGAAATGACAACATTAGCATATTCCTTAGTTCTGAGAGCCTTTTGTCTTTCCTCTTCCTCGACAAGTGGCTAATGAATTCACTTAATGTCCACTAATCTTTACCGGTAATGTAATTTATCTTGAATGGCTCATAATCCAGTCGCAGAGATGCCATAATTAAATGAATCAAAAATCCATCTAAGACAGCTATGTCTATTGTCTTAAGCTTAGTTGTCATATCTGCCATACTCATGATATGATCCCTTATGCCTTTCTTTCCATCATACTTGATAGTCAACATTCTTGAGATCAATGTACTAGCATAAGTTTTTGAAGAACCCTTAAAGTTCTTCTCAACATTTGCTAAGTATCCTTTAGCAGTTTTAGAGTTGGGAATCTCATCTTTAATCCCAACCACGATATTATGCTTCATAATTATTAGAGACAATTTATTCGATTTCTCTTACTTAGCTAGTACATTGATCCATAGGTAGTTCGGCCAAATATGTAGTGAGCACGGAGATCGTGGTCTTCTTCCTCATCTTTGGTGTCAAGCCTTCACTATCAATTTCTCTCTCTCCGCAAAGATTTAATCAGATTCCCCGCACTCACACCATATGTGAAACCTCCTCTATCTTATGTATGCACTAATTTGGTTATTCCTTGGCTAGTTTGTGCTGTCAACAGTAAACCAGAAACGTTCAAGTAACCTCATCGTTGTCAGCGCAACTCCGACAATCCCAAGGCACACTACGACCACCATTAGATTTACCTCACTTCCCTAGTTCCATTCCCATGGTTAACCCACCAAGACGTGCCACTTTAAGTTGCTATTTTCCATGAGAAAAGCCTCTTGTATGCCTCCTCTGTTCGGGTAGGCTAGAGGAAGAAGAAGGACCCGCCTATAATTTGCAAGGACATTTAGGATTGTTCTAGAAATGTTGACGCAAAGATTTGGTAAGGCCCAGAAGCTCACTACGATTTGTCGCATGGTCAACAACAGGTAAGAGAAGATCCCGTCAAAGAAAGTCAAAGGAGACCTGTCACACCCTGCCGACCGTGGCTAGCCGTGCGTGGCGTGCGCCCGAGCTCCAGCTCGCGGCTGTGCGCCGCGTCGCGCCATGAACGTCGCGCAGCGTCGCGTCGCACCACGCCACGCCGCGCCCGACGCCGTACGCCGCGCCACGCCCGCGTCCGCACGCCCTCGCGCTCACCGTACCACCGCTCTGCCACCCACGCCCTCGCCTCGCCGCGCCCATACCGCCCTCGTCAGCCACACCGCACGCCCACGCCCTCGCCGTTGACGCCGCGCCACTCCCGTACGCGCCGGCACGCCGCTGCCATGCCGTCGTACGATGAACACCGCACGGACCGATGGTCCATCACCAACACCAAGCGCCACCTCGCCGTTGACTCACGTGCACCGTGTTGTCGCCTCCAACCGTTGGATATGTTAATCTAGTTGTACTCTAGCTACTGTTAAAATTTCGTGGCAATTGGGGCTATAATTGCGAAGTTATGCCCCAGAGAAGTCTCGGCCGTTGGAGGTCGTCTTCAACCTCCAGCCGCCATGCCCTCCTCTGCTCCCTGCCACTGACCTGTGGGCCCCCCGGTCAGCAGCCCTCAGCCACCGCCATGTGGGCCCCGCTGCCAAGCCAGCCGCTGGGCCACGCGCCGGCCTGGCTGCGCGCACACAGCGCCGTGGGCCATGTTGGCCAGCCCAGTAGGAATAGTGACATTTTTTATTTTTCCGGAAAATGGAACCAGGCCGGCCCAACAGAAGAGCACAATGCATTTTCTATTTTTCCAATTGATTGCCTGTTCGGCCCATTAGGAAAAGTAATTTTTTTCTCTTTTTCCAATTTCAGAATATGATTGCAACTTTAAAATTTTGTAGAAAAATCATTTCAACTCAGAAAAATTCCATTCAAATTTCTATAAGTTTGTAAAAATCTAAACTTTACATAAATAATATTTTCCAAATTTTTAAAAATATAAATAAAATCTCTAATAAATTATTGACTCTAAATTCGTATTAGTAGTTGAAACCGAAGTTCTGGAAGGAAACGACTTCGACGACCCCGACTATTTCCCCGAGCAAGGCAAGTTCCTTTCCTTTGAACATGTTGATCCCAATTGATTTAAAATTAAACTTGCTATATGCAGAATAGGACACACGCACACATACACTTTTCATTACGACATCGCCTGTGCGATTAAGTCAAGTAAAACCTAAAAGTCGCTGCACCTAGCCTTCCTTGATATTGTGCTTGTATGCCTTAATAACGTTGATGATGAATACAACTTACCCTAGTAATATGGTAGGTTGTGTGAAATCAATATTCACTTTTAAAACATTATTTCATACTTGCAAATATTCATGCTCAATATGTGTGAAATGATGGAATGATTGCGTGGGGGATAAAAATCGGGATTGAGAAAGTGTTTTTCGAAAGCGGTACAAGGTACCAAAAATGTTGGAAAACAAAAATGGGGAAAACATGGGGTTTGTGAATGGAAGTTTCGTTATGCGGAAGCGTGGCCTGTGTGGCGCGATTTCACATAACATTAAGGACCGCCTTGGGGAGCAACATCTTGCACCACTATCATGCAACCTCACGGGTATTATGGCTCCGCCCCTGGTATTGAATTAGTAGGCTTGGGATGGACTGCTCCTGTGGAGGACGTGGAATCACGACGGGGTGCTCGGGGAAAGTGAGTGTGCCCAGAAGTGGCGTTATGAGAAAAAGGGATGGTGGAGAGCACCTCGGATTCCTAAAGGAAAAAGGGGGTCGTGGACCCATGATCCTTGGTCGTAGACCCGTTCTGACAGCAGTGCGGTATTCTTAGTCCGCTCCGGATGAACCTTGTCACGGTTATCATTCTGTCGATGGGCAATAGGGATAACAGGTGTCGTGAGGGTAAAGAGTACACCTTCAGCTGAAGTAAACCTATTTGAACAGCCGTGCCCACGGTCATGGGCGCGTGCATTGATAAGTTTCCCTTGTGTAGTGTTTGGGTTGAATTTTGGAAAGCAAAAATGTTGAAGGGATGAGAGCGTTACCAGAGTACGCCTTCGTGGTATACGGCTAGTCTTAGTGGTTGGCAACGAACCTGTGTGTGTTCGGGAAGTCGAAAGACTTCATAGGGTTAAGATGTGGGATTGGTTTGAGTCATAATGATGAAAGTGTTTGGTAAACTGTGGGTCAATTGTTGAGCCGAGAGGAGATGCCAGGAAGGGTTGTCTCGTTCTGCGGGCAAGACATGTGACGGTATGATGAGGAAAAAGGGTGTCTCTTAAGAATTTAAATGTTGGGTCCACTTAGGAAAGAGTTGAACAGATTAAGTTTTTTTTCTTGCTTAAAACTCGATTGAGGTTGAGAACCTCAATCCCGAAGGTACACTTAGAAATTTTCCTGCATACTTAAGCGTAAGCCCTCCTTGATCCGAATGCATCTATATTACATTCCGGAACTTGTTGAGTACTTTTTGTACTCACCCCCACCATTACCAAAATATGAAGGCCTTGAAGGGGAGGAATACATTCCGGAGGAAGAAGGCGTCGAGGACGTTGAGTACCACGGAGATTAGGTTTCCAGTCCTAGTTCCCAACTAGATGATTGTTATTGAATAACTGGTTTTGGTTTCCACTGTTGAACTCTGTTGTGGTGAACATTGGCCACGAGGTATGCCTCATATGGCTCTTGTGTATAATTCTGCTACTATGTGTCGCCACGGCTACCGATAACAGGAATGCATTTTCACTTGAAATGACTTCGGTTGTAAAGTGACCACTCCCCTCGTAATAGCCCGTCTATACGAGGAGGGACGTCACAGGGTGGGTATCAGAGCAAAGGTTGGCCCTAGGATGGAAACTGACCACCAACAGTTAATTTGTTATAAACTCAAATATACGTATACATATAACTATATCTATGTATATACAAAGTTTATACCTATATACAAAATTATTATTCTTACTCCTCTTACCTTTTTACCTAACTACTTACCAAATGTTTTCTTTTTTTGTAGATGTCTGCAGGACCCATTCATGTTACCCAGGGACTGGGATTCGATGGTTTTGTCCGATTACTTAGTGAGGGTAGCAGCCTACTTAGGTTACTCTCCCCCCTGAAGTATGTCGGATTTGCTTACTCCACCCCACCCTACCCCCCTGCCATGTTACCATCTTTCCTTTTCCCATCCACAGCTGACGTAGAGTTCCTTCGTTACACTACAGTTCGCCCCACATACATATTAGCCATGCAGGATTTAGCCCTTTCCACTCTAGGTCCACCTTCGTCAGAGGTACCGAGACTTCTTCCACCTTAGCCCCTACCACTACTTACCCTCCTTAGCCGACGGTGTAGACACCATGACATACCCTTGTGCGTGCCAGGCGGAGCACCCTGCGTTGAACTCTCCTTACCAGGATGAACCCAGGCCCACACACACATGTACCAGAGCCTGCTAGATTCCTACATTCGCCTAGACCGGGAGATGGGGTTATCTCAGGTCACTACTAGCACCAGTCGCACCCTCGCCACCCCCACTGCACCAGTTGCACCCCGCCGCACCCACTGCACTAGTTCCACCTGCCCACCATACTGCCGGTCCAGTATTCACACCACTGCCCTCGATTTCATCTCCTCAGATGGACTTCACCCACCTTTCCCGCCACCATTAGGCACCAATATCTTGCTAGGATCACTGACGCCTAGAGCCACCTCTGTCGATATTGAGTACCTAGCCAGCTACATCAGACTACCCACCACTCCACCACACTCACCCTCGGGGGGCCCGTCTGGATCCCCATATGGAGATGATGACCCAGACGACGATGTACCTGACTACACGCTAGAGTCACCTGACTATACCCCTAGCTTGATGGGCCTCACCCATGGCCGACCCAGATGCCCTACTTTTCTCTCCCCAATCTCTCACTCGACCCCTCCCAGCTGTCGTCTTTAGTGGTACATCCATATGACACCTTAGCCATAGCTATCCCATTATCTCCACTGCCCCCCATCCCCAGTCTCGATCCTTCCCCTGTCTAGGGGTACCACACCGATCGAGATTATCTACATCAGTGACGATGACGAGATGGATGTTGATGATGTAGGCGCAGCGATCCCACTTGGCGAGCCCAAGCAGGAGGACCCAGAGGAGGAGGAGGACCCCGACGAGATCGAGTTCTACGAGGATGGAGAGTAGGAGCGCTTCCCCACTCGACTTGAGGGAGCTTAGAATTGTTTAGGCCACCGGGTAGCGCGTTTCTGTCATGGAGGTGATATTTTGGGATGTATTGATGTACTGCCAGTACTATGATGACTTGTATGATGGATGAAATGTCTGTGAACATTTATGTTATGTAATGCAATGTGTGATGACTATGTTGGCTAGTATCTCTTAGTCATTTCTTGCTTTCTGCTTTGTTTAGATGGTGAGGAGGGCATCGTCAAGCCCGTGCACCGCAGCGTTATGGTTATGAGGAAAATGGCCCCGTTCCCTAGGAACAACCGTTAGAAGATGAAGTCCTCCCAACAGGAGCCACAACAAACACTGCCACAAGAGTTACAGCAAGATCATCAGCCTCCACCAAATATTGCCAAACCCTCCCAACGACTAGCCCACTCCATGATGATGCAGACTCAAATACTTAGGGTCTCACCCAGAATTTTGCCCACATGCAGCAAATCTTAGGCCAACCACCACATTCAACCCCACGGACGCTCCTAAAGATGGACCAGAGTTCCTTCGGTCGCGTCCCACAGATTCACTCAAGTAACCGAACAGCCGAGGCCGAGGATTGGCTGAGAGATGTGGAGCGTAACTAGAACTAATCACTGCAACCCCGTTGAGAAGGTACTTTTTTTGCCACCCAGCAGCTGTGTGGACCAGCTGCCATCTGGTTGGGACAACTAGCCGAGCAGCCCATGCAAACCTTGCCACTATAGAATGGACTGAGTTCGCTGAAGTCTTCAGAACGCTTATATACCAGAAAGTATAATGGATTTAAAGAGAGCGGAATTTGACCGGTTGCGCCAAGGTGGTTCCACCATAATGGACTACCTCACGCGCTTCAACAATTGGCACGTATGCTACGAAGAGGTAGACACCGACAAGAAGAAGGTCCGAAGATTCCTGAAAGGTGTTGACTCTGGGCTGAAGGTTCAGCTCGTAGGCCTGGAATTTCCAAATTTCCAAGCCCTCGTCAACAAGGCAGTGTTATCGAGAATGCCCGGAAGGAAGCAGAAGATTATCAGAAGAAAAGAAGCATGCACCAAGGAGGCACGTCTCGAGGAAACCCTCGCCCTCGCTTCACCTCCGCCCCTCAAAATTCCTCTTCTAACCCCGCAGTCTCCCACTACCGCACCACCAATCCAAGTTACCCTCCACCTGCAGCCGTCCACCTCAAAATGCTCCATCCCGTTTTATCCCCAATCGGCAGGAAGTAGCCTCTCTTCCTTGCATCCCCTACCAGAAATCCTAACCCCTCACCCAACATCCAGTGCTACACTGTCACCAGTTTGGCCACATCTCCCGCAACTGCCCTCAAAACACAGGTCAAGCCGCCCCTGCTCGCTCTAACGTGAGCACGGCCAGAATGCCCAACCTGGCCCGCCCAGGCAGCGCCAGCCGTCAGTGCTCAAGCCTCCCGTGCTACGAACTTCAACCGAGGACGCGTTAATCACGTCCAAGCGGAATCAGCACAGCAGCACCAGAAGTGGTCATGGGTACGTTCCTGCTCAACCAACCCCAACTACTGTCTATTTGACTCTGGTGCATCACATTCCTTTATTTCTGAAAAACTTGTGAACTCAAAAGAATGGAAAACTTGTGGGCTAAAACGCCCATGAAAGTACAGACTCCAGGAGGTAGTATTCAGGCCACCAAAATCTGCCCTCAGCTAGCCCTAGAATTTCAAGGGGCTACATTTCTAGTAAACCCCATAGTACTACCAGCTCAAGAAATAGGACTAATTCTGGGAATAACCTGGCTAGCACCAACATCATGGTCGCATAAACTGTGCCGACCGATCAGTAACCTGACAAGCCTAGCCGGGTCGGATGTCACCGACCATGGAAAGGCCGGAAGCAGCAACCCAACCTTCACCATGTAACCACCTCATCCCTGGCCTTGGTGCCAATAATATGTGATTACCCGGAAGACTTCCCTGAAGAGCTACCAGGAATGCCACCCAAGAGAAATATAATTTTATATTGAGCTTGCCCCGGAACCGCCCCCATTGCCAAAAGACCCTATAGAATGGCACCCAATGAACTGGCTGAAGTAAAAGGCAGTAGAGGAATTGCAAGCTTTGGTTTTGTGCGTCCTAGCACATCCCCATGGGGAGCCCAGTGCTCTAGTCAAGAAGAAAGGATCTGCACGTATGTGCGTGGATTACCGAGCTTTGAATGAGGTGACCATAAAGAATAAATATCCCTTGCCCCGTATCGATGACATGTTCGATCAATTGACTGGAGCCACAGTATTCTCGAAGATTCATCTTAGGTCAGGATATCACCAGCTGAGAATAAGACCTCAAGATATACCAAATTAAGACCTCCTTCTCCACTAGATATGGGCTCTATGAATATACGGTGATGTATTTTGGACTCACTAACGCCCCCAGCCTTTTTCATGACTCTAATGAAATAAGGGGTTCATGGACTTCCTGGATAAGTTCGCGGTAGTATTCATAGTGATATCTTGATTTATTCCAAGAATACCGCGACATGGTAAGCACCTTAAGGCAGTCTTGGAAAGGCTAAAAGAACACCGGTTGTATGCCAAATTTCTCGAAATGGCGACCTTTTGGCCTAGACCAAGTTGCTTTCTTGGGTCATATAATCAACATGCCAAGAAGTAGAAGTTGACCCGGAGAAAATTGAAGCTGTGATGACTTGGCAAGCCCCGACCCGCTGTCACGGAGATTACGAAGCTTCTTAGGCCTTGCCGGTTATACCGCAGATTCATCGAGGGATTCTCCAAAATTGCCAAGCCCATGACGGAATTGCTTAAGAAAGAGAAGAAGTTTGAATGGACCCCAGCCTGTGAGGAAAGCTTTCAAGAATTGAAGACCAGGCTCACCTCCGCCCCATGTTAATTCTATCGGACATCAAAAAGGACATTGAGATTTTCTGTGATGCCTCCAAAGAGGATTGGGCTGTGTCCTAATGCAAGACCGGAAAGTAGTAGCCTATGCCTCCAGGCAATTAAGGCCTCATGAGCAGAATTACCCTACTCATGACTTGGAATTGGCTGCCGTAGTGCATGCCTTAAAAATCTGGAGACATTACATATTGGGAAACAGATGTGAGGTCTATGCAGACCATAAAAGCCTAAAGTATATCTTCACTCAGACTGATTTGACCTCAGGCAGAGGAGATGACTAGAAGCTGATCAAGGACTACGATGTAGGCATACACTACCATCCTGGTAAAGCCAACGTAGTCGCAGACGCTTTAAGCCGAAGGTCATACTGCAACTCCATAACTCTTCCTGTCACTCAAGAGCAATTAGCCAAGATTTTGGAAAATTACACCTCTCCTTAGTGCCATCAGGAACATTGGCTACCTAGAGGTACAGCCTACCTTAGAATCTCAGATCCGAGAGATCCAAGAGGGAGATGAGGAAATCAAGAAATTAAAAGAGAAACTGCAATTAGAGGAGGGCTCACCTTTCAAGTGGACGAGCACGAACTTTATGGCTAAATAAAAGGATATGTGTACCCGCCAATGAGGACCTAAGAACATTGATTATGAGGGAAGCACATGAGTCCACCTATTCCATCCACCCAGGTAACACTAAGATGTACCAAGACTTGAAGCAAAACTATTGGTGGGGTTGGAATGAAGAAGGATATCACTGATTACATTGTTAGGTGTGACACCTGCCAGAGAGTAAAGGCTGAACATATGAAACCTTCCGGAGTATTACAACCCCTTCCAACGCCTGAATGGAAATGGGAAGACAATCTACATGGATTTTATCACTAGTCTACCTCGTACCCCAAGAGGTTATGATTCCATTTGGGTAATCATAGACAGGTTGACCAAGGTAGCTCACTTCTTACCTATTAAAACAACCTACGATGGCAAGCAGTTGGCCGAATTGTATATGAGCCGCATCGTGTGCCAACATGGAGTACCCAAAAAGATAGTGTCCGATAGAGGTACCTCAGTTCACCTCTAAATTTGGGAGAAGGTCCATGAAGCCCTAGGCACCCACTTAAAATTCAGTACCGCATTACCATCCTCAGACAGATGGTCGACAGAGAGGGTTAATCAGATTCTGGAGGACATGTTGAGAGCCTGTGCGCTGGAATATAAAAGGACATGGGACTCTGTGCTTGCCCATACTGCTGAATTCTCTTACCAACAACAGCTATCAGGCCAGCATCCAAATGTCGCCCAATGAGGCGCTATATGGGCGAAAGTGTAGAACACCCATCAGTTGGGACACCTCAGGAAACAGTCAAGTATTCGGACCAGAGATAATTGAGTCTGTAGAAGATCAAGTGCGAGTGATCCGCAGTCGCCTTCAAGCTACACAGACTCGACAGAAAAGTTATATATGCAAACCATCGCCACCGACATATTGAGTTCGAAGAGGGAGACCATGTATACTTGAAAGTATCCCCCATGAGAGGCGTCCGCAGATTCGGTGCTTCCGGAAAACTAGCCCCTCGGTACATAGGCCCCTATACTATCCTTGCAAGGAAAGGAGAAGTAGCATATCAGTTGAGCTTACCTACAGCATTGTCCGGAATACATGATGTGTTCCATGTTTCCCAACTCAAGAAGTGTCTGCGTATCCCCGAAGAGCAAGTCAACTTAGAGGGGGTAATCCTGGAAGACAACCTGACCTATGAGGAAGTACCGCTCTGAATACTCGAAGAGAGGGAAAGTCAGACGAGGAGGAAGATATCAAAATTTTATAAAGTACAATGGAGCAATCATACCGAGGCAGAAGCCACGCGGGAAAAAAGAAGAATTCCTTCAGGCAGCTTAGCCCGAATTCTTTCAAGAATGGACAAATATCGGGTCGAGATTTCTTTAAGGGGCTTGGTTTGTCATGCCTGCCGACCGTGGCTGGCCACGCGTGGCGTGCGCCCGAGCTCCAGCTCGCAGCTGTGCGCCGCGTCGCGCCACACGCATCGCGCAGCGTCGCATCGCACCACGCCACGCCACACCCGACGCCGTCCGCCGTGCCACGCCCACGCCCGCACGCCCTCGCGCTCGCCGTACCACCGCTCACGCAACCCACGCCCTCACCTCGCCGCGCCCGTACCGCCCTCTTCAGCCACACCGCAACGCCCACGCCCTCGCCGTTGATGCCGCACCACTCCCGTACACGCCGGCACGCCGCCGCCATGCCGCCGTACGACGAACACCGCACGGACCGACGGTCCGTTGCCAACACCAAGCGCCACCTCGCCGTTGACTCACGTGCACCGTGTTGTCGCCTCCAACCACCCTCACCTATGCTCGGACGTGCTCCCGTGTCATCGCCATCAAGCCTCACGTCGCCGCCCATACCGCCGCGCACACAAGAAGACCTCCCCGGCTCGCCTCAGTGCACCCGCCCACTCCCCACACGTTCCTCTTCACGCTCAAGCCCTCGCCGGAGCCAACCGAGTATGACTGCGCCCGGAATTCACCGAAGACAATCGCCGTCGCCACGGTTCGTCCCCCAATCCCTCTCCCCTTTGATATTGCACTCGCGACATGAGTGGGAACGCGATCACTAACCCTTGGTGCACCCTAACCCGCAGTCAATTTCGCTGGACCTCGCCGTCACCAGAAATCCCCAATTTCACCATCGTACGCCGAGCTCCGACCAAGGAACCACCATTTTCCAATTAATTCATGCTAGAGCATCCCCATGAGTAGTAGAACATGTTCCCTAGATCGTCGTGAACGTAGGGTAGCCGTAGCTCGCCGGCGACGAGCTCGTCATCTTGTGCTCTCAGGTCACTGTCGCCAGGGCACTACGGGCCACCGTAGCTCAATCCAAGAGCACCAGTAGCTCCGCAATGCCCTAAAGATGGTGAAAATGACCCCTGATGCCTCGCCGAAGCTCCGCCTTCACCATTAAAAATCCCAAACCGAACCTACTGTTTGCCAGTCTAAAACCTAAATCGTAGCTCTAATGCCCAATCCAACCATTGGATATGTTCATCTAGATGTACTCTAGCTACTGTTAAAATTTCGTGGCAATCAGAGCTAAAATGGCGGAGTTATGCCCCAGAGAAGTCTCGGCCGTTGGAGGTCGTCTTCAACCTCCAGCCGCCGTGCCCTCCTCTGCTCCCTAACACTGACCTGTGGGCCCCCCAGTCAGCAGCCCTCAGCCACCGCCATGTGGGCCCCACTGCCAAGCCAGCCGCTGGGCCACGCGCCGGCCTGGCCGCGTGCACACAACGCCTTGGGCCATGTTGGCTAGCCCAGTAGGAATAGTGACATTTTTTATTTTTCCGGAAAATGGAACCAGGCCGGCCCAACAGAAGCGCACAGTGCATTTTCTATTTTTCCAATTGATTTCCTGTTCGACCCATTAGGAAAAGTAATTTTTTCTCTTTTTCCAATTTCAGAATATGATTGTAACTTTAAAATTTTGTAGAAAAATCATTTCAACTCAAAAAAATTCCATTCAAATTTCTATAAGTTTGTAAAAATCTAAGCTTTACATAAATAATATTTTACAAATTTTTAAAAATATAAATAAAATCTCTAATTAATTATTGACTCTAAATTCGTATTAGGGGTTGAAACCGAAGTTCCGGAAGGAAACGACTTCGACGACCCCGACTATTTCCCCGAGCAAGGCAAGTTCCTTTCCTTTGAATATGTTGATACTAATTGATTTAAAACTAAACTTGCTATATGCAGAATAGGACACACCACACATACACTTTTCATTACGACATCGCCTGTGCGATTAAGTCAAGTAAAACCTAAAAGTTGCTGCACCTAGCCTTCCTTGATATTGTGCTTGTATGCCTTAATAACCTTGATGATGAATACAACTTACCCTAGTAATATGGTAGGTTGTGTGAAATCAATATTCACTTTTAAAACATTATTTCATACTTGCAAATATTCATGCTCAATATGTGTGAAATGATGGAATGATTGCGTGGGGGATAAAAATCGGGATTTGAGAAAGTGTTTTCGAAAGCGGTACAAGGTACCAAAAATGTTGGAAAACAAAAATGGGAAAACATGGGGTTTATGAATGGAAGTTTCGTTATGCGGAAGCGTGGCCTGTGTGGCGCGATTTCACATAACATTAAGGACCGCCTTGGGGAGCAACATCTTGCACCACTATCGTGCAACCTCACGGGTATTATCTCTCCGCCCCTGGTATTGAATTAGTAGGCTTGGGATGGACTGCTCCTGTGGAGGACGTGGAATCACGACGGGGTGCTCGGGGAAAGTGAGTGTGCCCAGAAGTGGCGTTATGAGAAAAAGGGATGGTGGAGAGCACCTCGGATTCCTAAGGAAAAAGGGGGTCGTGGACCCATGATCCTTGGTCGTAGACCTGTTCTGACAACAGTGCGGTATCCTTAGTCTGCTCCGGATGAACCTTGTCACGGTTATCATTCTGTCGACGGGCAGTAGGGATAACAGGTGTCGTGAGGGTAAAGAGTACACCTTCAACTGAAGTAAACCTGTTCGAACAGCCGTGCCCATGGTCCATGGGCGCGTGCATTGATAAGTTTCCCTTGTATAGTGTTTGGGTTGAATTTTGGAAAGCAAAAATGTTGAAGGGATGGGAGCGTTACCAGAGTACGCCTTCATGGTATACGGCTAGCCATAGTGGTTGGCAATGAACCTGTGTGTGTTCGGGAAGTCGAAAGACTTCATAGGGTTAAGATGTGGGATTGGTCTGAGTCATAATGATGAAGGGTTTGGTAAACTGTGGGTCAATTGTTGAGCCGAGAGGAGATGCCAGGAAGGGTAGTCTCGTTCTGCGGGCAAGACAATGTGACGGTATGAAGAGGAAAAATGGTGTCTCTTGAGAATTTAAGTGTTGGGTCCACTTGAGAAAGATTTGAACAGATTAAGTTTTTTTTCTTGATTAAAACTCGATTGAGGTTGAGAATCTCAATCCCGAAGGTACACTTAGAAATTTTCCTGCATACTTAAGTCGTAAGCCCTCCTTGATCCCGAATGCATCTATATTACATTCCAGAACTTGTTGAGTACTTTTTGTACTCACCCCCACCATTACCAGAATATGAAGGCCTTGAAGGGGAGGAATACATTCCGGAGGAAGAAGGCGTCGAGGACGTTGAGTACCACGAAGATTAGGTTTCCAATCCTAGTTCCCAACCAGATGATTGTTATTGAATAACTGGTTTTGGTTTCTCGCTGTTGAACTCTGTTGTGGTGAACATTTGGCCATGAGGTATGCCTCATACGACTCTTTTGTAATAATTCCGCTACTATGTGTCGCCACGGCTACCGACAACAGGAATGAATTTCACTTGAAATGACTTCGGTTGTAAAGTGACCACTCCCCTTGTAATAGCCCGGTCTATACGAGGAGGATGTCACAAGACCGTCCGCAACATCTGCATGACCCAAAGGGGAGCCGATGGAGATAAGAGCAGAAGATGGTTACAATTCATCTGGGATCGGCTGTAAAGGTTACTTGGATGGCAAGTCTACGACCGACGACTCACCCTAGAGCTGGTATAGTAGAGAGCCCTCGGCCAACGCCACTGCGTTAAGGGTCTTGATCTCTGCTCGTTGAGACGCACGACTGCACGGTCGACCATCTGACGCAACGCTCACTGTACGTCCGGCCAGTGAAACTCCAAGTGGGCGGCCGACGTAAGGAAATCTAGCAGCGCTGGAGGACGGAAGTTCAAAATATCATTAAGACATCAACGTATCGGCCCTAAGTCGTTGACTAAGACTTCCACGGGGTCTTCCAGACGATGTAGCATATCTCGCAAAACCTCCCTGACTTCGCAAACCTCATTGTAACATCCCAAATTTTGAAAATAAAATAAAAATGAGAGAAATAAAATTTCTAAAATAAAAGGATTATTTATTGGAGAAAAGGATAAGAAAACCCAAATAGAGCAAAACAGGGAAAAATAATTCGAATTCAAGGCTAATAAATTATGGTGGAATCTATAAGCCATAAATATTTTTAGGAATTTTTATAAAATTTTAGCAAGTGTGATTCAAGCTCTAAACAAATAATTGATTTTCTAGAATTATTTTAAATCGAAAATACATTTTAAATGAGACTCGCTTGTCGGCGCGTCCCCTCCCTCTCTCTCCCGCTCGCTCGCGTCAGCCGTCCCCGCCAGTTAGCCTCGCACCCGCGCCCTCGGCCTTTGACCGCCCTGGCCCGCCTATCGGCGCACTCGGCCTCGACGGTACCCACTAACAGGTGGCTCCCACCTATCAGATCCATCGTCTTCGATGGAAGGAGATCCCCCCTTCTATTCCCAGCGACCCCTTTCCATTTTTTCTGTCGCCGGCCACCGCGTAGCGCCGAATCGAGCCCGGGATCCTCTTTCCCTCTCGCCGGCGATCACTTTCCCCCAATTCCCACGCATTTTGGCCATAGATGGCAGGTGATCGCATGTATGGCAAGCTCATCGGAGGGGAAATGGAAACTTCAGTTTCTTTCCGTTTGGACGCCAGCGACCCCTCCTATTTAAACCCCTTCATCCACCGCACTCCGCCACACCGTTGTCGCCCTAGATATCGCAATCCAGAGCGCCACCACTCACTTTTAGTCCCCCTTCCCTGCTTCGGCTCCGGCAGCCCCTCGCTGGCTTCACAGACCCCTGTCGTCCTCGCCGACGCCACCCCCTAGGACCGCCGTTACCCACCCATCCTCGGCCTCACCTCCGTTGGGCCGGACCACCACCGGATCGCCGTCACCACCGTCGACCCGAAGGTCTTCGTCGCCTTCTCTCGTTGCCGACCACCGCCACTGCCCCGTCGTCATCACCGCCGGTACGCCCGTGTTCCCCTCTATCTATTTTAGCCGTTAGCTTGGCCAATTAGCCATCGCTGTCGCCGGAGTTCTTCGTCGTTGCACCGCCGGAGTGGGGGACGAAGGTTAAATTACCCTAGGCACCGCGTGCCGTGCCGGACAAAGTCATGGCCGCACGATTGAGATTGAACCGGTACGGAGCGCTGTGGGCCGTCGGATTCCACTTAAAAGTCCCGCCTCGCGCCTGGCCGCCAGATCTGGATCGGGCGGTCCAGAGGGCTCCGGTCCATGTGCACAGTGCGCGGGTCCGTGGTGAGCCTGGCTCACCGTGGACCCGAACCCTTTTCTGTTTAAAATAAAAATCCAGAAAATAGTTTGAACTTTAAAAATTCATATCTTGCTCGATTTAACTCCAAATTCGACCATTCAAATTTTTAAAAATTTGTATTTTTATTCTCTACACATTTATGCAATAAAAACAGTAGGTTTATTTTGTACATTTCATTCTTATTTAAATGGGAAAATAAAAAACCCTTTAGGGTAAATGCTTATTTCATTTTATAAAATTCATGAACCCCAAGAAAGTTAATCGTAATTATTTAGGCAATAATTTCAGAATATTTAAGGCTTTATTCACTTTGTTTAATCCAACAAAAACATATATGATTATATTTGTGATGTTTGAATTGTTTATTGAATGTTGTATTTATTTTCCGTATCGAGAAGACTACGACGCCGTCGAGGATCTGGAGTTTTACCCCGAGATTCCACCTTAACCGTTCGTGGATCAAGGCAAGTCACAAACCCCAAGTTGATCATAATTGAGCCCAATTTTTCATAATTACCACTATAACACATAGGAATTAAATATTGCATTAGTTTAATCACAAGCCCTAAATTATATTTATTAGATCCCCTTCCTTGCTGTGTAAACCCAAGCCATTCTTATTGAGCCTAAAATCCTTGTCACTTTTTAAATACTATATTAGCTAGTGTCCAATGTACCGACATAACTGCTATAGGATAAAAAACGAGTCATAGATAGTTGGATTCTACTATATGATTTCCCTGTTATTCTCGTCTCTGGATTCTGTTGGAGTTGGCTATGTTATAAGTATGGTGGGTTCCGGGTGCAAGCTAGGGAATTGGTTGGTCACACCCGGGGCACTATAAGGACCGGTCTGCGGGATCTATTGCAAAACAAATTCGTACTAACCACAAGTCTAATGGGTAAGCTCTAACTGGAGGTATGGATCATACCAACTTGAAGCACCATAGTGGAGGGGGCAAGTGGCAACCTGCGGGTGGCTTGTACCGACGAGGCTCAAGGGGGGTACGGTGTTGGCCCGATGTGTCGGGGGCACCGTATGAAACCTATAAGAGGGTGTTATCGAATTAGTGCGTTCCATGCTAAAGGTTTTGGCATGAGTTCCTGTGACTTGGGTCATTTGACACACTGCGGTGTGCGGGAATGAGTGCCTTGTGGGTACAGTATTACGTCTCTGATCAGAGTATAATCTTTTCGAAAAGCCATACCCACGGTCAAGGGCGGGTTGGGAAATGTTCACCATAGTTAGTTTACTTCTATTTGAATGATCGTATGATTCATGGCATGTAAGGACTGTTGAGGCGAGGGCGGGATGACTGTACCTCTCGAGTTAGAAGATGATGCATTACACATGTTTACATTTTGTACTAATAACTTGACTTCATTAAACGCTTACAACTGTACTTTTCCGCAAACATGAGCCACTACCTTCCTTGTTATTACCTTGCATTATAATTGCATTCGGTGGCTTGCTGAGTACGATTGTACTCACCCCCATTTACTTACACCACCAGAGGCAGTCTACTGCGAGGAGGATGAAGGTCTGGAGTAGCAACCCAGTCAAGGCACGAGATTGGAAGGAGGCGTTCATCTAGAGGATTTACTCTACTAGTTTCTCTTTGATTTAACTCTTTTGTAATAATATGGTATACGAACCATGATTGATTGGCGTACTGTATGTGGTCGTGTGATGAACATCTTGTTTTATTGATTTTCTATGGAATTTCAATAAATTCTAGGTTTTATTAAATCTGGGCGTTACAGTCACCGACCCCGAGATAGGAGCCGAGATCGAAGGGAAACTGCAAGTAAAGAGACTGAAGAAAGGGATTAGGCATGCTCAGCGAGTGTGACGACCGTGAGAGAAGAAGAGACTCACATCCATAGAGTGGGTAGAGGTGGCCGATCGTGGGGTACCCCCGGCAGGGAAGGCCTTGTCATCATCTGTGACTGCTGGAGGGAAACGAGAGCCGCCTTCTATAGCGCCACCTTGGGGGGCAGTCGAACCCATGGCGCCCGACATCGACTGCATTCAAGGCCAATGTGAGTAATATGAAGGGAAGAAGACGAAGCATATACCCGCAGAAAGGCGTTAACCTAGGGAACCTCAACATAAACTATGGCGACCGCTGACTCTTCCCCCGGTGCATCATCCCCAACCGGTGCGGATTCGATAGCAACATCGGCCGATGCAGTAGGGTCAACGGTCATGCCCCTCAGAGTGTCGTCCCTGGAGGCAGGATTCACGGCAGTATCCTCGGTAGTTGGAGTCGGCTGAGTGCTAGTCGAGTCACTTGACGCGTGATCCGACGCCGTGATGGGAAGGAGCTAAAAGGAAGAATGAAAAGGCAATAAGTGGTGAAGGAAGCAAAACAAGTACCACACGATGAAGATGTACATACTGGTGCCAATGGGGCAACACCGACAGCAACAGATTCTCCTGTGGCTGGGGACACGGACGGCGTCAACTGAGGAAAGAAGGGTGACATCAAATAAGGGATGAAGAAATCATACGAAGGAGGCAGAGATTTACAAGGCTAAGATGATTACCTGAGTAGTAAAGGCCCTAGTGGAGTGGTGCATCATTGCAATTGACACTTTGTGTTTACGCGCCGGAGTCTTGACTCGCTTCTTGGCGAGCCACTCCGAAGGGTAGGCGCCCCGTTGCCCATATTGGTAGTGGCCAATGGCAACCAATAATGGGTCGGCCTACCGCTTCGGCTCACTGATGGAGCATCGATGTCCTCCTCTTGCAAAATAAAAGTCAGAGGAAGCAAAACTAAAGCGAACCAATCTATGGGAACCGGAGCTAACCTCGGGATCGATGTCAGTAAATGATGGATCCAATGAGAGGCAGAAGCATTGGGTACTACTGTTGAAGACATGCTAACTCGTCTTAGACCACCATCTCTTGAAGGACACCGATGCCACCCTACATGCGGCCCACGAAGGAAACTCCTTGAGAGGGACGACACCGGTCATAGAAAACAACCGATCAAACTCCACGCGACTCGTGACTTCACCATGAACCTAGATCTGACCAATGAAGAAAAGATCAATTGGCAGTTGGCCAAAGCCAAGCTGCCGGGCATAAACCGTCGGATGGTAAAATTCATATGACGACTTGCGCGAATGGGATGTGAAGTTAGTCGGAAGAAGACAAGGGGAGATGCAAGCAAGGAAGACAACCTCACTCTCTAGTTTCAATAGCACATCGGCTAGGGATAGCGGGTGAGGGTATTCGTAATCGGGTAAAGACTCGTAGACATACCACACTATAGAGTCACTTACGAAGCCACAGTAAAAAGACTTGAACCAACAGGCCAAAACATCGGCGGACATCTTGGCCCCGGGCCGATAGGCGGCGACCTCGCCCAAGGATAAACATGGGTGGGTGGTTGGAGGCTCAGACTCACGATGGTCCGACGGAAAACGGAGGGTGTCAAAGGAGGGGCCAGGAGAAGACTTGGCTGTATATACATTGAGCCACAACTAGAGGAACCACAAGGGACCACCAAGGTGACATACTGCATCACCGACCGACAACCGTGCCGATACCTGATGAAGGAGGAAATAAATAGAGCCAAGTCGATATCGGCCAAGGGGGACCACGACTCCAGCGGCCAGTTGTTCGGCCAGAAACAGAAGGTGGCAGGTGGGCCTGAGGGTGGACCCACATAAGAGAAACCTCTTGAGCCAGAGGTTAAGAAAGGCAATGTGCTCTCGGTCGCTGACGGAGCCAATTGTTTTGTTGTGAATGGCTACGTACTTGGCCCAACTGCTGATAGATTTGGTATCAAGGTGATGGGAGGCTTTGGAGCGAAAACGGAAGGGGTCAGCAATGGATGTGATGTTAAGGGAGGTCAGGGCCACTACGTAAGAATGGTAGGGCTCATCAGCCCATGGCTAAAAAGGAATGCATTCAACGCATCGGACCAAAAGTAACAGGAGGACGCTAGCATCGACTCATTTTTGAAAGGAAGGGCGAGGGAGAGGCCGATGCAGTGTGTGATACCGGAGTACTCCCAAACACCCCATTTCGACATAGCGACTCGAAGGAACCAGTCGCTCCACCTAGGAAGTGGAGAGGGGAATGCCCTAAAGCTTTGGTGCAAATTAGAAAAAAGCATTTTTGAATGTTTGAATGGGATGCGCCAGGTTTCGGCGTTAATGAAATCAGTGAGATCAGGATCACCGCTCGGCCCTAGAAAAAAACATGATGGGTATTTGGTTAGAGGGATCAAGATTTGTTTTTTTAGATTCTGTAGAGAAGGAAAATGGGAAAAATGATAAGAAAGGGTGGAAGAACTAAAAAAATCGATAAGTAATCAGAAACGAAAGATAGAAGAGCCAATTACTTACCTCAGGGACAGAATCGTTGGTTGCCATCAGAGGCTGACGAAGAACAAGACCAGCGAAGAAGATGATGAGCGCAGGGGACACAAAACAGTGCTGAGCTCGAGGAGAAGGAAACATTGTGCGAAAGGTGTAAAAAGAAAGGAGAAGTGCTCGGCGGTTCTTATAGAGTGAGAAGCAGTTCCTTAGTGGTCGAGTCAAAGTGATTCTGGCTAATTTGGTGGGGTCGTTCCAAACGTTCGGCAGAAGGTAATCATGAGTACGTTTTTAAATAGGACGAAAATCGTTGCAGGATCAGGGGAAACAAGACCTTTGATTTAAAAGAACGCTAGTGCTAGACTATGTGGGATGAAGCCTGGTCCGACGCCACCACAAAAAAGTAGATGAGTCATACCAGGCGACATCCATCACAGTCGTTCATGGCCAAAGAAAGAAGAAAGGTACAATGAAGGAGATAAAGTTGTGACGACGCCCTTGCAACATATATGAAGCATTGAAGATGAAGGGTTTTAGCTATTGGAAATAAATTAGAGAGGACATTTGAAAATACATGCTAGCAGGGAGTGATTATGATTGATAATTTCGAAGCATCAGTAATCTCTGAGCTCTCCGAAACTAGGGGGCATGTGTTGACGCCAAGATTTGGTCAACAATAGGTCAGAGAAGATCCAATCAAAGAAAGCCAAAAGAGTCCGTCCGCGATAGCTACATGATCAGATGGGGAGCCGATGCAGATAAGAGCAGAAGATGGTTATAGATTCATCTGGGATCAGCTGGATAGGTTACTTGGATGACAAGTCTACAAACTATAAATATGTATCCCTTAGGTTAGATTAGTTAACTCTCGTTCAATCAACAATTGGCACATCGCCACCCTTGTGCCCCAAGGTTATTCGGCGGGACTCGGATACTCGGAGCTGGGCTGCAACATTTTGATCTCTGGTGAAGAGGTGAGTCCCGTCAACCCCGACGTTCGTGCCAACTAGGTTAGTACTCTCACGGCTGCATCGGTTCAGTTCGATCTCTTGAGGGGAATAGTGAAATAGCACGGTCGCCGGTTGTTTTCAGTGTATTTGGCTAGGTGTAAGGCCACATCAGTTAGGTTTGATCTCTTAGATTGAAGTGATCTGGGTTTGATAGTTTGAGGCTTCATCGGTTAAGTCTGACATCTCTTGCTATTGTATTTTTTATGTTGTATATTATTCATCTAAATAAATTTGTTCGATTCATTGATATATTATTTAGATCATCGTGACTAGCTACTGTCTCGGTTAGGTCCGATCTAGTTATTGTGATGATTTCCATGATATAGATCTATTATCTAGCATACTTTATTTATTTCTATTAGAGTACAAGATGATAGGTTATATTTAATTCATCTTCGTATCATTTTCACCGTCGAAGGGTACACATCGGCCTATATGCATATTATGTCTTCTCTATCGGCCGATGGTGCGCTCGCTCGATTAGGCCAACTCAGGCTATTGGTCGTATGGACGATCGACATGCTGGTTCATGGTTTTATCCTTTCCACCACAGTCATCGGCTTGCCAGCCGATTGGCTATGCTACTGACGTCTATCTTTTTTGATCCCTTATCAGTTGTAGGTTCAAACTGATTGGTACGTCCTGAACCCTTTTCTAAGACATAGGACCTGCACTGGAGTTAAGAAAATCTCTCAGGCCACGCGTGTGTCAGTGTATGACCAAAAAGCACGCCAACAGGAAAATAAAAGGCTGAAACTTTGAAAATTCACAGAAAATTCATCCAAACTTCAAATGGGTTGAAACCAATTTTGTTTGATTAATAAAAATGTTCTATACAATATAGTAAACTCAAAAGTGGATAACCTTTACCCATAATAGCAGTTTAAATAAATAAACCACTATGATCATAGTACATGCATATCAACTTTAACCTTTAATAACTTTATCATGCTTAACCTAAAAACAGAAATAATTTCACCTAAATTAATTTAGAATCGAACATCACTTGTTGTATAAATATCCTTCCATCCATGTTAAATTGATCCCCTTACCCTTGTATCCTAGGACTTAGGTTAGATTATATTCAAACATAAATTGGGTATATCCGAGCAACTATTATAGATATTGCTTAGTCATGCTTAGAAATTACGACGGTTACAATAACATTATATTCACCCTTTCAACTTGGCTACTTAAAGTGTTATGAAAAAGGGGGTTTCCTTTGTTATATACGAGGATGAAAACTAAAAATGAATTATGCTAAGACTTAGGTGGCAAGTGGCGTGCATATGGTGGTATTAGTTGCACATCGATAGGGGGGTGTTCGCCTAGGTCAATTAAGGACCGAACTATGTGTCATCAACTAAGAATCATGGTGCAACTACATGTGTTATTTATGGGATAACCTTAGTTTTGAATTTGTTCATTCTTCTTCCTAACATTGGGAGGTTGTAGTAGTAAGAGCAGGGCCTACAGGACTGCTTGTAGGAGCACCCATGTATGGGTGTCTAAGCATATCTAATACAACGGTTTAAGTGCCTCATTGAGTGAACGAGTTTGTTCATCTCACGTCGCTAGGACTAGCGAGGTCCCCTGGACTAGCGGCACTAGGGTTTCTCCTAGTGTGGATGAACACTTGCCGAGCTCACACAAGGATAGGCTTTGGGCAATGAAATAACTTCATCATGAGCTAGCAGAAACGAGTGTCGAATGGTATCGCGTGACATGGTATATATGGTTACTAGCTTGTGTCATATGGGTAAAGTGCACAACCCTTACATAGTATTAAAACTAATCGATTAGTCGTGCTCACGGTCATGAGCGGCTTGGTGAAATAATACTCGTATAGTGTTGGAGAATTGCAAGGAAAATGGTAAAACCGGGTATGGTGGTAAATGGTATTTAGCTTTCTTGGCTAGGATGGCCAAGAAGGAAATGTTTACTTGTTGCCATGGAGGGCACAAGTATGGTGTCATTATATCACATATGTGCTATTATTATCGTCTACATGTTGAATTATAAATTCTGTTGCAACTTACTATTATTTACTATTCTGAATCGAACTTTATTTTATGCCGAAAATAAACCACAAATGCAACCATCTTTGATCTCAGCTTGCATGTAGAAATATGTCTTCCCAAGGTGTGGGTAGGTGTTGTCCAATACATTATGTATTGACCCACCTCGTGTGGATGTTCTTTTAGATTTTGATGCAGGGAACGATATGCCTAGCGACGAGTACTTCGCGTTTATTTCTAGGGATTTCGATGATGGCTCTTTCTAGGGCGGTTCCTATCCAGTTGCCTGTGTGGTCTTGGTAGATGGGCATATCTAGGAACTTTTGTTCTTTTACTACTTTTTCTGTTACGTTTGAACTCTTTTATTTGGCCAATCAACCCTATCTCTGATGTATGGCCTATGTACCGTTTAGTTATGAACCTTGTTATCGATTTATGTATGAGTATATTGTATGGATGTGATGACAAGGTTGTGGATGTGTGTACTAGACACTGATCATGGGACTAGTATGTTGTACGCTCTAGGTATTCGTGAATTCCATCACCGGGTGCCGACAATTAAATTTTTCAACTTGAACGAAACTGACACTGTTGCGCAACTTTCAGTGCTGGTTGTAGCCATGAAATTTTATTCTCAACAAGCTAACATAGGTAACATTTATTTAAGAACCCACTTACACCAATGAAATTATAATTCTGATAGAGAAGAGACTTGGGGAAACAAGGAGAGTACAAGCCTAGAAAAAGTATAGAAATAGAGAAACTAAACTTAACAGTACATCATTTGCATTCATGTCTACTCAATATTCGACTACTTTGTAGAATTGCCAGGCCACAAATGCTTCTCATTGAATCGTGATACCAGATTAACAAATAAAGAATCACACATAGATCCCATGTACCTGGTGGCGGGCCATTTCCTGGTTCTTGGGATAGATGAACAAACTCAGCATTCAGGAGCAACACGTTGTTGGCTAGTGCTATCCTTCTCACTCTGGCTCAACTTTGACAACATTGCATGGATTGCAATGTAGCCCAGCACGAAGAGGGCCATGGCAATGACATATCCAGATGTCTCCCAATCCCTACTCGAGCCAGCCCCATAGGCTACAAGGAGACCAATCATGTCGAGAATGATAGTCGTGTCCATCGCCTTCATTAGCCAACCACTCAATCTCTCATTCAGTGACTCTGGCAGCAGCATGACGATGACGATGATGGACGCCACAAATGAAGTGGAATTGCTGTAGAAGAAGACACGATATCTTGGCCTTTGGTTGTCACGTAAGATTGGGTTACCAGCATTATGCCCATCGCCGTCGCTCTCCCAGACGCCGCCTGGCGGCTGCAAGCCACCCTGGTAAGTGATGCTCGCCGCTAGTATCCCTAGTAGCATCAAGTACTTGCGCTTGATGTGTTGTTCTCTTTTGTTTTTAGTATTCTCATCATTGGTCATTTGGTTGCTCTGAGTGTTCTGTCTTGAAGTGTTGTCATGCTTCCGACGCACCGTGAATGCTACAAGAAGAAAGACCAAAACAACAAACACCAGTACGAAGACATAGATAGATGTCCGTACATGTTGTGAGCTTCCTGCTGCATATGCACCGATAAGACCAAACATATCAGCCACCAAGCAGACGGAGAGTGCGTAGCTTTTAATGGATGGTATATACAAATTTGGGTTCACTAGGAGTATGATAAGTGCGATAGATGACATGAAGCTTGTTGTGTTGCAATAGAAGAAGGCTTTGTAACGATTTGGGAAATTGCTAGAGAGGACCGAGTAACCTGCATGGTGACCTTGCTCATCATTTGCTTGCCAATATCCACTTGGTGGGGTGAGCCCGGCTTGGTAAGTGATGGTAGCAGCCAAGATGGCGAAAAGTAGCAATCTCTTGCGCCTCTTCTCCAACAACGCATCATCGTTATCCGATGTATAGCTGCCATCCAGTGTGAAGAACACAATATGGACCACTACATACACTTGGACGACACCAGCTATGGCCATGACCTTGATGGAGGTGCTTTCATCGCGACAGCTACCCGCCGCGTAAGCACCCATGAGGCCAAATGAGTCGAGAATCATGGCTGCCTCTAGAGTGTGGCGCTTGAGCAGAGCCTTGTTCTCCACCAGGATAATGGCAAGTAATGATGCCACAAAGGCTGTCGAGTTGCAATAGAAGAAAACCTTATACCGTTTAGGGTTAGTTGTTAGGAGAATTGGGTCACCGGCCTTGTGTCCATCCTTGTCATCCTGCCAATAGCCTCCCGGTGGGTTCAATGCTGCTTGGTAAGTGATAGTCGCAGCTAGAGTGGCAAGCAGTAGAACAAGAGAGCGAGCCTTCTCTAGAGCTTCGTTGAGTTTCTTCTCCCTAGTAATTGCAGCACAGAAAAATATTAGAGTGGAATTAATGGGTTTTCTGTGAAGAGACCAGAGGGCATCTCACTTTTTGAGGCTTTTATATAGACCCTAATGATGTACTTACAAAAAATTATTAAATTAATACACCGTAGAAACTTTAGTAGATTTTGGTACAAGGGATCGACACCTAAGATTAATCATTACTAAAATAAGTTTGTTGCACCATGAGAAAAGAAATAAAGAAACAACCATAAACTCTTTAAGTTAGAAAAAATAAAAGGAGTTTAACACGTACGTACCTGTCGTTAACAGTCTGGGTTTGCGGGTTTCTCCATTTTGACGCCGCATAGTACATCCGTACGAGTTTCTCCGAGCCAAGTACAGATGAAACCGCACATGGAACGATGGTCATTTGTAACGCAATGTAGACGAGAACAGCACCGACCAGAGCTATCACATTCACGGTGGTGTGCTTCACCCTGGAACTGCCGGCGGCGTACGCGCCGATGAGCGCGACCAGTGCGATGACGATGCAGCCGTAGAGCTCCCACGACCGCATCACCGTCCTCTCGCGCAGTTTCTTGTCGAGGAGCAGCACGATGATTAGCAGGGACGCCACGAACGCGGTGGTGTTGCAGATGAGGAAGGCTTTCAGGCGAGCCAGGTGGTGCTCCTGCATGATCGCCTCGCCCGCACGGTGGCCTCCGAAGCGGAGGACGGTGTCCGACCAGAAGCCGCCCGGCGTGCTCAGTCCGGCCACGTACGTGAGGCTCGTCGCGAACGTGGCGAGCAGCAGGAGGACCTTGCGTGACCGCTCTTTCTCCTTGATCGCGTCATCGAGGTCATGCTCGCCGGCGGACGACAACGAGGGCAGCGCCTTATGCAGCAGGACGTAGACGAAGACGGCGCCGACGAGGACTGCGGTGTACGTGGTCGTGGTCTTCTCAAGGCACGCCCCGGCGGCGTATGCGCCTATGAGGCTGATCAGGTCGAGCACCATGACCACCCGCAGCGGCATGACGGTCGCCCCCGAGATCTTCTTCTCGTGCAGCGTTGCAAAGAGGAGGACGAGGACAATGACGACGAGCGATAACGCGAACGCGGTGGCGTTGCAGTAGAAGAAGACAAGGTACCGACCGTACTGTTTGTTCCGAATGATGGGGTCGCCGGCGATACTACCACCGATGTTGGTGGTGTCCTTCTGCCAGATTCCCCCCGGCGGGCTGAATCCCGCGCCGTACGCTACCGTCGCCACCAGCGAGGCCAGCAGCAGGAGGTACTTCCGCAGTGTGTACTCCCATGGTGCCTGCTCCTCCGCCATTGTCTGAATCTCAGTGAGCTTCGTTGTGGGTTTTACTAACCATGCATGACTATATATATAGTAGCACCATGCATGACCCCGTCGTCGTCGTCGACGACGTCGGGCATGTGAAGAGCAAGATATTTAACTAACCCCAACGTCCTAGACCTTAATTACCAGGTAATTAATTAATATAATATATATATTTTCCATCTGTAGCCATATATAAACAATGGCAATATTGTTAGTCTCAAATACAGAAATACTCAAAAAACATGTGGCGAGCTTGCATGCACATGCACGCCAGTTCATAATCTGATGATGTGACTCGGTCTCTCGTAGAGCCATACATAAAATATTAACTTCTACGCAGGAGAACGAGTTAATAAGTTTGTCGAGAGGAATATATGAACATGTACTGTACGTGGCGCAATGCTGGACTACATATGCAGGGTATGCCGGCTGGTGGTTAATTAGTGGAAACTAATAATATTAGTACGTACGTACTATGTATTTCACAACCTCGATCATGCATGTGCTCTAATTAATTTAAGCATGCATGAGCTAAATAGAAACTGTGCATCTTATAATTAATCTATCATCGAAGTACGTCACGTGTACAATGCATACGGTTCTAGCTAGCTAGTTCCAGGTGCATGGTTTCAAG